>JADGKE010009669.1:0-21197 GCA_026954515.1 Cladochytrium tenue
GGGGTCGTCGTGTCGTCGTTGTTTGGCCAAGCGGGCTTCTTTAGGCCGGAGGTGCATGTGCCACCACGCTGAGTAAGCGGCTTACTCAGCAACCGTCGTGTATGCGGGCCGCCGCGGTGCCGTGTGGCCGCGTGTTCCACGCGTTCCAAGGGCGGGACGGGCTCTGGCACGGATTAGATTGTGGTCAGATCTCACCCCCAATCGACGCGAGTTGCGAGCGGTGGATGTGAGGGTGCATTGAAATAGGTTGCCTTTCACACGCTGAATTTTTAACCCACAATGTTAGTTCCGCAGCAGGTGTCACTTTCCATTTCGGATTTCGGGTGGGCGATGACCAGCAAAAGCAGCCTTGAACCCACTCGACATCATCTTGGTATAAGGTAATTATAGACCATATTACAAAGCTTTAGATATATGTGAAGCGGTTGGATGCCTGTTTTCTGCAAAAGCGCGTCATTAGGGATGAAAAGTGGGTGCAAGTCATTTCTGAGTGTAATTGTGCTAGAGATCCAGCTCGATAATGAGAGTAAGTTAAAGAATGAGTTCAAGTCAGAGTGAATAATAACGCGAGTAAAAGGAACAAAAAGTTCGGTTGCGGTGGGCGCGCAACAATCCTCGGGTATGGCCCAAACCAGCGTAGCAGCTCCGAGTTCAAGAACTCGGCCATTGACGCTACGGCGATATGAAAGCCTGCGTCAGCTCCCGCTACCTCGTCATCGCCCTCGTCAATGAGGACGACATGATGGCCAGCACACGCAGCGGTGCGAATACGATTGTTGTTGTCGCGGAGGGAGGGCTAAGAAATATTTCGTCCTGCAAGTTGACTGGCAAATTGTCTGTTGACGGCTGGATGGCCGCGTATGGTCAAGCAGAAATAAAAAGTTGTGGTGCCTTTCCTCTCATCACCCCAAAAGATTTCGGATGCAATAAGCATAGACGAGACATATTTGCAAGAGAGTACGAATCTCCGTTCATTTTGAGAGAAGAAATAGTGATGTTCAAAATTCTGTACGGAACTAGACAATATTCACTGAAGAGCACAATTCACCGAAGTCACGACGCCCGCCAGCGCAAGGCAAAGTACGCCAGCGTGCGGTAAATGACTGCACACGCCGTCATCGCCGCCACGTTGCCCGCAAACGCCCGGTAATCGCTTGGAAACCCAAGCAGCGCAAGCACATCGTCGCCGGTCTGGTAGATGCAGGCTGCTCCGGCGTCGCAATCCAGTGGCATGCCGCTGAACACAGGGACCGCAACTGCACGTGAACCGTACCGCAATATAGACAGGTAGTTCAGGCCGTCAAGAAGCCGGGGCATGCTCACGCTGTAGATTTAACGAAGCATACAGTCATAGATTAGGAAAATACGTTACAAGGGAGGATTTGATAGCAATCAGCCCTGCTATGTTCATAACGTACCTGAGAAATCCTTGCTGTGATTATCAGAGCCACGGAAAGTTGATTCGTGCGTCAAATACAAGGAATACAAAGTCTTCCAGCAAAATTATTTACCATGATAGTCATAACACTTAGAATCGAGCTCATGAGCTGAACAGAGAATCCGGGTTGCTTGATCTGGTGAATCAACCAGGCGTAAGTTCATGTGCAAACAAGCCGCATCAACAGCAGGTGTAATGTAGCTGGAATCTAAACTCACGAAGGCACAAAAGGCGATGCCGATGCTCTCGCCCGTGTTTAAAAATGCCAGGACAGTGAATGCCACCAAGATGACATTCGCCTGCATTCCTACTGCGAATACAAAAAACAGGGCGAAAAAAAGCGACCCAAAAACTTCTGAAGAAAGGGTTTAGCCCAAAATGCAAGCGTAAGGGGCTTGGTTACCGAATGGCAGCTCATTGACGGTGTACGTCCAAAAAAAGGATCCCGCTCCGTATACGCCGTCCTGGCTTTCGAAGCGATAGAGCTGCAGCTCTTGCGGGAAAACAGCCAGGCAGTTCAGCATGCCTATGAAGATCACCGATCCAACTTGTTGCTGCAACAATCGCGTCACATTTGACCGGGTTAGCCACAGAATAGCGAATTCGCATGCTTACAAGAATTCCAAGGCGGCTGGTTACGCTTCCTTGGTTGTGATTCAGGTTTACAAAGTACAGTGTCAGAATAACTGCAAGAGCCGTAACTTGGACTATGCGCGCAAACAGCACGCGAGGCTGGCGCCGGAGGTTCGTAAAGCTTCGCGAGATCAGCAGTGGCAGTTGCCTGGCAGCTCTCCCTTTCTCTGCCGCACCAGGCAGGCCAAGCACTGCGGTGCCCACCTCCTCCACCGCCACACCTGCCGTCGCATTTGCCGCTGGAGTCTGCGCATCAAGGCGAGCCTCTTTCCACGCAGCGACCAATTCGTCTACCCTCTTCCGTGACTCCTCTTCCGCCTCGGCCCTGCGCAGGTCCACGGACGATACGTCCAGTGCAAAGTCGGCAGGGTTCGTCAGCGGCGGGCACACCAGTCCGCGTGCCGCGAGGTGCGGTACCAGCCGGGCCGGCGCACCGTCGTACACCACGCGCCCACCACGCGCGAGCAGCAGAACGCGGTCCAGCAGCGGGAAAATATCCGAACGCGGCTGGTGCAGCGTGCACACTACCGTGCGCCCACGCGTCGATGCCAGCCGCTTCAGCGTCTCCATCATGTGCCTCGCCGTCGCGGCATCCAGGCCCGATGTCGGCTCGTCCAGAAGCAGGACCGCCGGGTCGGTCAAGAGCGCAAGTCCGACAGATACCCTCCTCTTTTCTCCGCCCGACAGCCCATGGACACCGCCGCCACCGACCAGCGTGTCAGCGCATTCCTTGAGGCCCAGCTCCACGAGAACTTCCTCGGCTCGCTGAAGTCGTCGGGCTCGCGATACACTCTGTGGCAATCGGAGCAGCGCCGCGTACTGAAGTGTTTCACGAGCCGTAAGTGCAGGGAGTAGGTGCGAGTCGTCCTGCCGCACCGATGCCGTGCATGCCATAATCTCTGCGCGACTCAATTCCTTGCCATTGTGCAGGATCCGACCTTCTCGTAATGCCACAACATGGCCAGGAAGTTGTGGCAGTCGGTGGTGTAACTGTTGTAACAGAGTCGATTTGCCTGCCCCAGATACACCGAGAATGGCCGTCAAGCGCCCAGGTTCAAAAGAAGCGGTAACCGACTGAAGAATAAGCTTGTCGCGCTTCTCCCCTACCGGCACCCGACTTGCAAAAAGCCCGCCCAGCGTCGTTCGAAACGTCATCGTAAACTTCTCCAAAGTAATCCCAACAGAAGCTGGGTCGTGCTCTAATCCTTCGCCATCTGCTGCAGACGCGGTTGCAAATGTCTTGCGTGGCGGCTTAACCTTTCCGCCTTGTTTTTCTTGTCCCATGTCCAGGAGCTGCAAAAATATTGCGGCAAACAGAACCTTTACTGCGAAAATCACGATGAGGCCGACTGCCGGCCCGCGTATGTCGTTTGGCGTGAATCCGAGGCTCACAATAACAGCATCACCGTCACAAGAGATGTCGGAGCACCCGAAGTTATTAGATGAGAATTCATTGGCTATAAGAATTCGGAGGCCGTAGGTAAGATAGTCGATACGCTCAAACCAACGAAGATAGATTGGCACAGTGTCGATAGGAATAAAGAACCCAGACGATATACTTAGGAATGTCACTAGGGCATCTAATTGCGCAAATGTCAAAATGATCTGCGGATAACCACAACTTACTCCCATAAAGTGAAGCCGAGGCAAATTCGCGACTGAGACTAATGCACGCGAAACCGAAAGATAGCCTAGAACTCAATAAGTCATGAAGTCATCATCTCTCAGTACACTACTGACGTCACCCAGTGCATCAGGCAATTTCCAAGAATGAAAACGCCAAGATGATAAGCAAGACTGTCGGTCCGAAGACCGGCCATAAAATACTGCAAAAGGCATTACGATATGAAGTTACGTAAGCTATACTCTTTACCACAATAATCGAAAAAATGGCAGCTAGTATGGCATAGAAAACAATATTGACCGTAAACCATGAGATCAAGTATGCAGGCACTGAATACATCTTGTCTGCCCGTTCTCTATCAAAAACTTTCATCCTAGAATCGACGCAACGTATTCAGAAACAGTCTAGTTAATTGGCGAGGTCGCAACTTACTCGTTAGATAGCTTCCATATTGTAAACATGAGACTCAAATAGTTCTGCAAGGCACAGCAGGAATAAAGGACAGACTTTCGTCCTAAAATACCAGCCTCAAAATAATAATGAGCATCTGATGCCCACCAAGGCTTCACAAACCTGTGTCGAGTCGAGGTGGTAAAAAATATATCCGATGACAATACTCATGATAAGAACTTCGACCAGCGAACCCCAAAGTGTGAGGCGATCCTCAGACATATTTCGTAGCAAGCGCCCGATCAAGACCTGGATTTGCTCTAATATCGATGCACTAGGGCTCCTGACCGCAAAGGCGCGCTTGCTTTCTACTTTGTCGGCTTCGATATTTTCTGCCTTCATGTTTTCCAGCACACTAGAAACTGGGGACCTAGAAGCCCATGAAGCCACAATGGTCGTCAATCTCGCCTTCGACTCCTCCTCGGCTTCTAGGGTGCGATCGTCCACGGTAGTGGCGTCAATCAGAAAGTCAGCCCCATTGACATTCCCGACCAGCGGGTATCCGAGCGACTCAATAAATGGCACCGCGCCTTCCCGTGGACCCGAGTAGCAGAGCTGGCCTCGACTCAAGAGTGTCACATGTTCGAAGGAGGAGAAGATGTCTGATCTTGGCTGGTGGATGGAGATCACGATCGTCCGCCCGTTTCGGCACAGAGACTTCAAGGTCTCAACCAGTGACCAAGCCGAAAACGCGTCCAAGCCGGTCGTCGGCTCATCCATGAAGATCACGGATGGGTTAACCAATAGCTGGACTCCGACGCTGATTGGAGTGGGAGGAAGGAAAGCGCAATGTCAAAAAAAGAAATCGCCGCGAGATGGTTGTAGTTGTACTAACGAAACTCTACGCTTTTCGCCGCCGGATATGCCCTTGCGCCATTCGTCGCCAATGATCGTGCCAGCGCATTCCTTGAGGCCCAGCTCCAAGATGACTCGCTCGACCATTGCGTATTTCTCCTTGAGGGTCATGGACCTTGGTAACCTAAGCCGTGCTGCATACCTCAGAGTGTCCCGAACTTTTGAAATTAAGTATAGAAATGGGTTGGGCCAGATGTAACTAATGCTGGAACGAACCGGTGAGGTAGGGCAGCAATGAGTCCTGCTGCTGCACATAAGCCACGGCTCGCCGTCGTATGTAGTATCCCGGAAGTCGGCCGTTAAAGAGGATCTTGCCTGTTATCTTGCCGATGCCACGCCCCGCAAGCGCGTTCAACAGCGTCGTCTTGCCGCTTCCCGACCCACCCATTATCGCCATTAATTGGCCTGGTGGCACATGCAGCGAAACATCTGCCAAGATCGGCTTGGATGTTCCAGCATCGCCCGCTGTGGTCGCGCGCAAACGGACAGGGTTGTGGAGCGCTGCTCTGCTCGCTCGCACAGTCAGACCCTCGACCATGATACCCACCGCCTCGCCGACCGCCAAGCTGCCGCTGACACTGGCCGTTGCCGAAGAATTGCCGGCAACACGGCCGGCAGTGGCGGTGGTGGCCGTGCCCGTCCCGCCATGCTGCATGTCCACGACGATGTCGTCCTGCTCATGCGAGGCAGGGCGATCAGCAGTCGCGAGTATTCTTCCAAGGTCTACTGGCGCCATCGCGGACGGGCGGTCGCCATTGGAGCCTGCATGACCACTCCCGGTACTATTTTCGGAGTCGCCGGAGTCCGGCGCCGGGTCGTTCACAGTTGGGTCTCCATCGGCATCGGCATCGATGATGACGTCACCGTGTTTGGCCTGGCTGGCCATCTTTTGTTCCGTCGCACAAACCTTGGGCTCCTAAGTTTGATAATCTAGAAAATCATTACACTCCAAATCCCAGCTAACAACTAGAAACCTCGCTAGCGAGGTTGCCTCTCGCAAGCGATTCGCTCTAAGAAGCGCCCCAACACTCCCCCGCGCCAGGGAGTACGATAAGCTCCGCGGCGCGTGAAATACCGGCTATCGTTCTTGCTGACCATCGGGGAAAAATATTCATATCAAGGCGTTCGCTGGTACGTGGGGTGCGTGGGGCGAACGTGCCGCCGCCACCCGGGGTTTTGCTACGAATAGGAACAGCGGCGCCGCCAGCTTTGGGGTTGGGACGCTGTGAGGGGACGGCTTGCCCCAGGGTGGTGAACGATCAAATTACGAGAGGTTATCAACAGAAGGGTATACACTGAAACGACAAACGGGACAGAGACTGATATGGAAAGCGACCGAGTCTGACACAGGCGTTCACTGTGGCTGCTCAAACAATCGAAATCACTGGCCACACCCCACCCCAACTGCAGATCACGGACGAAAATATATTTCGCTCCGCTTACACCACCCTGGGAGCCACCTACGTTTCCGCCGGCCACACACACTCTTTTTCTCTCTCTCTCACTCACTCACTCACGCACTCTATCGCAGTCTTTCTCTCTCTCACCTTCGCTCGCTCTCCCTTCTCTGTAGTTGGCGTATTTCTCCTTTTGTTTCAAATCAACGATGGTTGGACTGGGCACGAAGCTGTAATGGGGTGCTGGGAGAGCTGCTTATCTGGGGCCTGAGGGCCGTTATAAATCCGAGAGACAGATTCGACGAATGCGCGATATGCACATTCCGCTTCCAGGAGGCATCCCTGAAATTAGGCTAAACCCAGCTCTTCATTGAAGGTAATTGATCGAATCTGGTGCGATGGGCTTGGGGTGGTGGGCAAGCGTCACAAATCATTATATGTGCTGCCCCACCGGATTTGTTTCGTCTGAGTCACCACCGCCGGCACTGCCCCACTGACACCAACGCAGCAGCCACACACTTTGCCGCCGACCATCCCAGCCCTCCTCTTCCCCCGGTCGCTGGTGCTCTCATCCGCTCTCGCTCCCTCCCCCGCTCCAACCTCGCTGCCAGCTTCACAGTCGTGAAGCAGCTAGTTATCAGATTCGCCATCGCCTGCATGGAAAGCAGGCTCGGAGCTTTCCTGGCTAAGCCGTCGCCGTCATCATCAAGTAGTCCCAACGTTGAGACAATACGCAGTCAACCTGTGTCCATTCCGCTGCTACTATTAAAGTGTGTCTTAGCTCTTACCCCCTATGTTGTGGCCCTGACTCCGACCCGGCTAACACTGTATATTTACGTTACAACTGACTATTACGTCAACAAATTCTCTTTGATATGTTGTTTCGACATTCATCTTCAGTACGCCAGTGAAATTAACCCCTGGATAATTTCGCAAGATTGTATCCAAGATTTAGTCGAGTTTAAGTTGCTTTAAGGTTCGAAGCAAATTTTTTACAACCGTGCTCAAGTAGTTCTCTGACCTCAAAACAAAGCCATTGTTTTTCACATCCGCTACTTTGCTAGAAGCTCAAATATGCAATCCTCCTCCAGTAAGAACAGCCATTTAAGTCCTGTTGGTGGTTGGTTCAATCGTCGGGATCGCAGCAGAAGCCGTAGCAGAAGCAGGAATCAACTACAAGAGGGTGAATTCGGAGATGTGAGCGACTCTCGTACCCAATGCACACCTAGCCCGTCTGGTGGCTCTGACTCGCGTGGCTCGCGTGATTCGAACCAAATCAACTTTTCACCAGTTGATGATGCACAACCTTCCGTTGTTTCTCCTACCTACCGGCCATGGAAAGGCAGCCCTGTTGAGCGTGCCATAAGCCTTGTTGAAACCATCATGAAAGAAGAACGTATCGGGGACAAACAAAAGCAAAAGAAAAAAGGGCGACTGGTCACATCAGCAGCTGACTATATCGTATCTGATGATTGCACAAATGCAATTGCAACTGCCAAGGATGGACTCAAAGATATCGCGTCTAAAAATGCGCAAGACAGATTCTCTCGATCTGTTGAGTGTGCTGCGGAAGTCTTGGACAAATGGGTCTCAAGCGGTGACAACTTTGTTCAAGGTCACGTCGTTCTCAACCTTGCCTGGAGCTTGGTAACGTTTGGTTACAAGGTAGGCCTAGCTCGTTAAGAAATGCGCGTATCTGCATATTTAACAGGATTTATATAGGCTTGGCGGAAATATTGTAGCAACCAGGAGGATGTTTTCGACCTTTTCGCGGAAACTCAGGAGCTATTGGATTGCTTGTTGAGAGTCTACAACCACACAGACAATGGAAAGTCGGGTTTTGATGAAAAGGTTGACGGCTACCTCGAGATTGTTGTAGATTGTCTTGAATTTTGTCATAAACTACGACTGGAACGAAAAGATGGTATGACTGACGGAGAGTTGAATATTACATCTCACAAAACTGTCAGTTTTCGTGCAGGCGAAGGAAATCATCTTCACAGACAGCCAGACAAAGGGTCTCAAGACACACACAGAAAAAATCGAAAAGACTCGAGCTTACTTTATTAATTATTTGGGAGCAGACTCAAACCAACGAATTCGTGCGATGGAGAACGTCCTCCAGGAAATTTTGGGCATGGTGACGCAAAAGGCACACCCTACGACGACACCACCAAATGTTACCAATCCACCGGCCGAAACTGGACGACATGGAGTCGCTATCGCCCCGCTGCGTGATAGACCCAATCCAGTGCCTTATATTGATCGCTCCGACGTGTGGGCTGCCATAGACGCTGCGTTTTTAAACACAAAAGAAGTGATCTTGCGGGGCGTTGGCGGGTCGGGCAAGACGTTTTTAGCCACCAAGTATGCATTCAAGCGCGTAGGAGAAGGTGACGCCGTTGGCTGGCTCAAGGCTGACTTGGTGGAAAATGTCGTTGAAAGCTTTCGCGAGTACTGCAAGTGGGCGTGGGAAGTCCACAAGTCGGACAGGCAGGATACGCTCGACAACCTGACTTTCCAGCAGCTTCTGACAAAAGTGGTTGAGGACAGAGCGCCAAGATCAGCAAACCTCCTGGTGTTGGATAATGTGGAAGACTACA
This sequence comes from Cladochytrium tenue, assembly GCA_026954515.1. NCBI lineage: Eukaryota > Fungi > Chytridiomycota > Chytridiomycetes > Cladochytriales > Cladochytriaceae > Cladochytrium > Cladochytrium tenue. Next base: position 9,001 of record JADGKE010009669.1, read on the forward strand.
AGGACGTTCGCAGCCTCATTATTGCGTATCAGAATACGGACACACGCTTTCTGATCACCACGCGGTATCAGCTCAATGAATACGATGGGCTTGATGCCAATTTGAAGCCCACGATCTTGGTGAACTTGCCAGAAGAAGACAAGTGCGTCCAATATCTTCAAAAAAAGTGCAGCAGCCGTCCGTTGAGCAATGAAGATGCAAAAATGATTGCTGAAACGTGCCACCAGCTTCCATTGCGACTTGGGACTGCAGGAGCATATCTACAACAATATCACAGGGTTTCCCCTGCTGAGTATGTCGAGAAGGTCAAAAACATCAAAATAAATCCCAATTCGAAGAATAAAGAAAAGATCTATCCAGAAGTCAGCCTGTCCATTGATACTCTCAAGAAACAATCTGTGCATGGCCACGGTCTGCTTTTGCTGCTTGCAAATGTCGACCCAGACCGCATTGTGCTTAAGATTACCCAAGATTGGTTTTGTGATCGGTCTCAGCAAAGATTCTTCGACCGTGGGTGGAATTTCGGATGGAAACCTGACGAGTTTGATGAAGCTTTTAATGCATGTGTTAATCTCAATCTCCTTTCAACCGCGAGTGAGGCTTCAGTTACGTCAATTCACCGCTGCATTCAAGCTGACGTCGCGGAGAGGGTTGCTTTAGTAAAAGCAGCACAAAAACAGGCAGCGAGATTTAAGGACTTTTATGCAAAAGCGATATCCGATGACAAGAATTTTATTCGTGCATTGCAGGAAGGAGACTATGGGTTTGTGCTTGCAGCAGTCACTTCCATGACGGTGCTTGATTTAAGAGGTACAAAAGTTACTTTTGATAGATCATGAGCTTCGAAATCTTACAAAAACAATTGATTCGAAGGAAAAAGTATAGGAGCCAGAGGCGCGTTCACTCTAGCAAAGGCTTTAAAATCAAGCACCACTTTGCAGAAGCTCGATCTTTCATGTGAGGCTGAACAGCAATATTTCTTGTTCAGATTGATCTCGCTGACGTGAAATTCTTCATCTTCATCTTCAGGGTATTCATTCAGCAGTGAAGCTGCTCACGCACTTGCTGAGGCACTGATATCAAACTCCGCTTTGCAGACCCTAAGTATTAGTGGCAAGTCTAAACAGCAATTTTCTCTATTCAAATTAATCACTATTTTTAGGAAATTCCATCACCAATTACCTTCCAGTTGCACTACAGGAAGGGAATGATGGTTTTGTACGCGCAGCATTCGCTTCGACTACAGAAATTGATTTGACGAGTACGAAAGTTAAAACAATTATTGCCTGACACTACCCTCGTCGTAATCAGGAAAATATATAGGTGACAGAGGCGCAATTACGCTAGCTAAGGCTTTAAAATCAAACATAGCTTTGCAGATCCTCGACCTTCGAAGTGAGTCTGAACAGCAATTTTCGCTGTCCAGATTGATCTCACACACACTGTGGCGCGAAATCTTCAATTTCAGATAATGGAATCGGTGCTGAAAGCGCACGTGCACTTGCTGAGGCCCTGATGTTAAACACTACTTTGCAGAAGCTAGACCTCAGCAGTGAGTCTAAACAGCAATTTTCTCTGTGCAGATTGTTATCTCTGATACTGCGGTGTGAAATTATTCAATTTTAGAAAATGAAATAGGTGTTGAGGGTGCTCGTGCTCTTGCTGCAGCGCTGAGATCAAACGCCACTCTACAGAGTCTCGACCTTTCGTGTGAGTTTGAGCAACGGATTCAGATTGACCTCTCTGACACTATGGCGTGAAACTCATTATTTTTTAGTTAATTCAATTGGAGTTGAAGGCGCTTGTGAACTCGCGGAGACACTGAAATCGAACATCGCTTTGCAGAGCCTCTACCTTCAGAGTGAGTCTGAACATCGTTTTACCTGTTAAAATTGATGTCCCTAAACTTGTGGTGCGATATTCCATTCCAGGCAATTCAATCGGCATTCGTGGAGCGTGCACACTTGCTGAGGCCCTTAAATTAAACACTGCTCTCCGGAAGCTAAACCTTGGCAGTGAGTGTAAACAGCAATTTTCTCTGTCAGTTTGATGTTCCTGACACTGCGGTGTGAAACATTCGACTTTAGAAAATGGAGTAGGTGTTCAGGGTGCTCGTGCGCTTGCTGAAGCACTGAGATCAAACGCCACTTTACAAAGTCTCGACCTTTCGTGTGAGTTTGAGCAGCGGATTAAGATTGACCTCTCTGACATCATGGTGTGAAACTCATTATTTTTTAGTTAATTCAATCGGCGATGAAGGCGCTTGTGAACTCACGGAGACGCTGAAATCGAACATAGCTTTGCAGAGCCTCTACCTTCAGAGTGAGTCTGAACAGCGTTTTACCTGTTCAAATTGATGTCCCTGAACCTGTGGCGCGATATTCTTACACATTCCAGGCAATTTAATTAGGATTCGAGGAGCGCGCACACTTTCTGAGGCCCTGATGTTAAACACTACTTTGCAGAAGCTTGACCTTAGCAGTGAGGCTAAACAGCAATTTTCTCTGTACAGATTGATGTCTCTGACGCTGTGGCATGATATTATTCCATTTTAGAGAATGAAATCGGCAGTGAAGGCACTTGTGCACTTTCTGAGTTGCTGAAATCAAATACCGCTTTGCAGACCCTCAACCTTGAAGGTGAGTTTGAACGGCAATTTTCACTTTCAGATAGATCGCACTGACACTATGGCATGAAATTCTTCCATTTCAGGCAATAAAATTGGTCATGAAGGAGCTCGTGCACTTGCTGAGGCACTGAAATCAAATACCGCTTTGCAGAGTCTGTACCTCTTATGTGAGTTTGATCAGCAGTTTTCTCTGTTGAGATTGAACTCCCTGATACTATCGCGTGAATTCTTCCATCGCAGGGAATAGAATCGACGCTGAAGGCGCTCGCGCACTAAAATCGAGTTCCAAATGTCAAGTGCGCGTATGAAATCAAGTGCGGCACCCTCGATCACGTTGTTGAATCAAAGTTCGATTTGTATGTAAGTTGGAAAAGGGTGGCGGCAACAGTCACGAAAGACTCTGGAGCCTTGATGAAACTTTTTCCTGCATAGAAGGTGAAGAATGGAGTCAGAAAATACAGCACGATTCTTGCTGGTGTTCTTACTGGCCATTAATTAGCAGTTGACCTGTCGCGCAAACGAATTCGGCCGCTGCGCCACTATGAATTTGAAACTGTCAATTAAAACAGGTCACAACCTCGTACGAGGTCGGTCAAGGTCGTACGAAGTCGGACGTGATGGGTATATACCAGTGCCAGTTGTGGGTGCGTACGCATGCTATTCTATTCGACTCGCAGCATGTCGCAGTCGGCGAATGTTAAGAGAGGATTTGGTCTGATTTTAGGTATTAAGGTTGGGACGGGCCTCGGGACGGGCCTCAGGACGGGTTATTTTTTCCAGCCTCTTTATGAAGCATCGCCACGGCCTTTGATGGCTACAACCCATTCGCCAATGTCCTCGGCTCGGAGACCAATCAGCACGTTGTTGTCCATTGTATTCCGCGCGTACTACTCTATGACTAACAAACTGTTTCTCCTTCCAATCCTCCGTCCTGCCGTGAAGCTGCGGTGACTATGCCTCGGGCACGAACCGCACGCCGCTGACGTAGTTGGTGGCTGGTGGTAAGAAAGGATGAGCAGAATTATGGGTTACTAAGGCTGTGCGACAGTTTACCCTGTTCCGCGTGTGTTTGGGACCGAGCGGGCGGCCTGCCCAAAAAGGTCTTTGCTCCGAGACCGTGCCGAGTGACCGCGCTGAGTGACTTCCCAAACTGGTGTGCAAGTGTTGTCCCACGCCTGGATTGCCACTTATGGCTTGTGTTACCCTCCACAGAGCTAAGTCACACAGAAATCGCGTCTTGTTTGAACCGCGACAGAGACCCAGAGAGAGGGAGAGGGAGAGAGAGGGAGAGAGAGAGCGTGTGTGTGCGCACGACCCAAAGAGGCAACCCATCGTCATCTGCTTCGAACTTGGAGTCAGTCAAACCCACCTCCCGTCATGAGCCGTCTAATCGCCGCCGTCCTGCTGGCTGCAGCACTCTCCGTCAATGTGCTGGCAGCACCGTGGACTTCCTGCAAGTGCTTCCCCGGAGATGACTGCTGGCCCAAGAAAGCCGTCTGGGACTCGTTCAACGCCACGGTCGCAGGGAGGTTGATCGCTACAGTCCCCATCGGCGCCGTCTGTCACGATCCCGCCTATGACAACGCGACGTGCAGCGCCCTGCAGGACGACTGGCAATACCCGCCCACTCAGTTAGTAGTGTTCTTTTATTGGATGCTGACTGATATTCGAAATTGTGTTCTTTCGTTGATGTGTGCAGCATCTCGTCTTCGTCGTCCATCATGGCACCCTTCTTTGCGAACCAGAGTTGTGATCCCTTCTACAGTCGCAGCATTCCGTGTACCCTTGGCAACTACGTCGTGTACTCTGTCAATGCCACCGGCGCTGACGACATCATCGCCACTATCAACTTCGCTCGCAAGTACAACATCCGTCTCGTCATCCGCAACACCGGCCATGACTACCTGGGTCGCTCCACCGGCGCAGGCGCTCTCGGCATCTGGACTCATTACCTTAAGAGCATTGACTTCAATCTCAACTACGATGACGGTGAATATGCCGGCCCGGCCGTCAAGGTTGGCGCCGGTGTCGAGGGCTACGAGATCCTCACAGCCGGTCGTGACCAGGGTCTCGTTGTTGTTGGAGGCGAATGCCCGACCGTCGGTATTGCTGGGGGCTACACCCAGGGCGGAGGCCACTCAGCCCTCAGTACCACCTTCGGTCTTTCCGCTGACAACGTTTTGGAGTGGGAGGCTGTCACCGCTGACGGTAAACACGTCATTGCAAACCGTAAACAGAACTCAGACCTTTACTGGGCTCTCTCCGGTGGTGGAGGAGGCAACTACGCCGTTGTCTTATCTATGACCGTGAAGGCCTTCCCCGACACTCACATCGGCGGCGCTAAGATCGTGATGTATAACGCCCCGATCATCCCCAGCCAGCCCAACTTTACCGCCGCTGTGGATGCTTTCCACGCTGCCCTTCCGTCAATTATTGACGCCGGTATTATGGTTGTCTACTATTACTCTTCCGTTGTAAGTCATTGCAGAAAGATTTCCCTGCTTTGCTTTGGTAATCACATTTTTTTTTCTTTTCTTTTTCCATTGTGAATAGTTCTTCCAGATCGCTGCTCTCACCGCGTACAACAAGACCCAGGCTGAGGTTGAAACCGTCTTGGCTCCGCTAAGGGCAACCTTTGAAGACCTTAACGTCTCCCTGGCCACCGACGAGACCACCGAGTCAAGCACCTACTTCGACCACTATTTCGACCACTTTGGCCCGTACCCATACGGTTCCCACTCTCAGATCGCCACCAGCCAGTACGGCAGCCGTTTTCTCCCTAGGTCCGTGTTCGAGAACAACGTCACCGCCGTCACCTCCGTCGCCAACAAGATCGTCGCCGACTACCCGGGCACGATCTACATCGGCATCTCTCTCGACGTCTCCAAGTCCGGCGGCAACAACGCCGCGAATCCCGCGTGGCGCAACACCTTGGTCCATACCGTCATCGCAACCCCGTTCACGGAGACCGCTGAGGGCTGGGACTCAAACATTGAACTCCAGGACGCGATGACAAACGACATCATCCCGCTCCTCGAGTCGATCTCACCCGGCCAGGGCTCTTACATTAACGAAGGCAACTTCCAGCAGCCTAACTTCCAGAGCGTCTTCTACGGCTCCAACTACGACAAACTCCTTGCAATCAAGAAGGCCCGCGACCCCGCTGGCATGTTCTACGCCACCAAGGCCGTTGGAAGCGAGTTCTGGACCGTGTCTAACGATGGCAGACTCTGTCGTGCCCAGTAAACAATCTTTCCCTGAACAAGCCACTTGGAATTTGTCCTGATCTCTTTACTATTTTTCATTTTTTAAAGAGTCACTTTTTTTTGGTTTCGTTGACTTAGATTTATATGCTTCGTTTTGACGCTGCTGTTGGGTATTTTCCCGCTCCGTTCCTTCCTGGGCTTCATTCCTGTGTTTGTGATCATTTTAGCTCGTGTGTCTGTTTTCCTGAGAGTTTCCCTTACCTGTTAGGCGAATACATTGATGTTCCTTCCCGACAGATCTGGTGCCCCGTACGATGTTGGAAGTGAATCCAGCTCTGCAGGTGTACAGCTTTTGGCATAGCGGAAAAATCCGCCAACATACGATAGGTCCACGTTGACCTGCCGCCAGCACATTACTGCCGACACCACCCACAGCACCACTGCTCAACAGCTGCGGCGATTTTTTTTTCCTTCGTGTGTTATGGTGATGATGATGAACTCCTGCTTTTGTAGAACGAGGCAGGCGGAAATAAAGTCATAAGGTTACCAGCAGATAAATGGCAAGGTCTGCGGACGAAGTGCATGTGAGGCACCTGGCGACGTTGCAAGTGCTTCCCAGATCAGATCACATTGGACACAGTCACATGCTGATTTGATGCGAAGATACACCGTAATTAAGTCGGAATGGAGCTGCTGGATCTCATGCAAGTTAAAGGCTTGGTGTAGCGTGACCTATTAGCCTGAAAGCCGCCCTGTGTGGTGTTCATCAACATCTTCCAGTTTCTGCCAGAGTGCTTTCTCAAACAGCATACAGAATCGGGAGATAAGTGAAATCGGCCGGTATTTGACAATATCAGATTTCCCGCCCTTGTTCTTGGAGGTAAGTGCGACATATGCCAAGCTCCAGTCTGTAGCACCAGTCCAACTTGGCGGGCACAGGCCTGCAGGTGTTGCGTAGGTTTTTGCAGAGTTGATGGGGCGGTTTAGGAACCCGGCAGGCATTGAGGTGCTCAAATGGGGCTGAGAACTGGGTGTTCGCAATATCTGTCTTACTCTACTGACAGCGCCGGATCGTGAGTCGCAAGAACCTTCTGAAAGCGAGCAACATGTAGTGGGAGGTGGAGGTTGTGGCGGCGGGGTTGTTCATGCTAATAGTGCCGGCTGGGTGCACACCCTTACCCCTGCATTCGTGGCGTCATCAACATTGGGGCTGTCATCGATGGTTGCGTCGTCGTTAGATAGGCAAAACTTCGTCACCTAAAGTCCCAACGATTGTCAGAGGACAAGTTCGTCATGATGATTCTATACCATTTTCTCTCCATTCTCACTCGACACAACTGACAGATAGGACAATTTTCTAGCATTATATTCTTGCTATTCGTCGGCTCCATCGCTGCGTCATCGATCCATCGCGGCCAAGACATACTGTGCCTCGGAAATTGCCGCCGCGTTCTGAATAGAAAAGTTTTTTTTTTGCATCACCCGGCCTCAAAACACACATCTTTTTGCTGCTTAAGAGTGTAACCGGTGCATCTCAACCTTCTCTATGTGTACACCCAATATTATTGCAATCGGTCTTTTTTTGGTCAGGTACAGCCTGTTGGACAATGCGGCACCATGGTCGCAATTTATGTGCCTGCTAGTTGATCAACCTGTAGTATACAGCATAGCGACGCCAAAAGGCATCGGACCTCGCTTAAAAGTTAACTACAGATTGAAACAGTTATTTGTAGCTCTCCTGCAAGTTTCAGTTCATAGAACACAAATCTGACCAACTTTTACATGAGGCATTGTATAATGACAACACCTCTAAACGAACGTCTCTCAGATTGGAATTTCATGAACAAGAACTTCAATATGAGAAATGTGGATGTTTCTACAAGATGGATTGAGAATTGGTTCTTGAGGTAGTGATGTCAACTGTCCATCATGGCAGACGCAGCAGGTTTTAACCTGCTGTTCTCAAGACCAGATCGTACAATGATCTTATTCCTGCTAAAGTACTTTTCAGCATCCATCAGAATAGTGTTCCATACCATCTGCCGAATGCTACTGCAGGTGGATGAACTGGCAGGCACTTATATTGCGGTAATGCAGCTGAGCCTTCAAGCCAGGACTATGACTATGTGGTGCTAACTTGCTTTTTTTGACCTGATTTTTTAAGAGCATGTAGAAGAAGGCACTTCGAAACACAGAGAAATGTTAAGGCCATGCAAAAATCCGTATATTTCAAAAACATGCCGCAATTTCCGAGGGCATAGTGATAGGCGAACCTTGTTGTATCACGAACGTAAAACACAATAGGAAAAGAGAAAGAAGGGGCTATTTAAGATGCTAATAGGTACGATACGACCTCTGAGACAGCCACAGCACGCACACTACTGGGCTGCCACGCATCGTTTTGGACGTTAGCCCCCGCGGAAATCGACGCGTAGAGTGCGCGTAGCAGGTCAAATTCTTTATCGTCGTCGTTGGTAGGTGCGCCTGTAGCGGTAGCGTCCGCAGGCTTATTGGTGCGCAGTGCCGCTGCCGCCGGCCATGATCGGTCTTTGGAAAGTGGCGGGGGCGGCAGCGCGTCGGGTGTTCCTGTCAGCACGATGACGGCGGTCGTTAGCGCCACCTCGCGTACGTAGTCGCGCACCAGTCCCATGCGCTCGGCCCACTCGACCGACGCCAGCAACACCGGCGCTGGTGCAGGTGCAGGCTCAGGCACAGGCGCAGGCACTGGGGCAAACGCGGGGCTGCCGGCCGCCGCACCCACTCCACCACCTGCCTCGAGTGCGGAGAGTATCATCTGACGCTCGGCGGCACGCTCGACGTTCGCCGGGTGGCTGAGTGACAGCGTCGACAGGCCATCCCACAGCGCCGATTGCTCGCGCATCTCCTCAAGCCGCAGCTCCATCGCGAACAGGCGACGCAGAAACCCGAGGTCCTGCACGCTCATGCGGTACGCTATGGCATAGAGCACGCGCGTGGCCGGCAGCAGGTCCTGCAGCCGTCGGAAGAACTCAACAAATGCGTCCATGGCCTCGCGGAAGGTGGGAGATGCTGGGTTGGACGTGCCGGCAGACTTGGCGGCGAGGAGCGTGCGCGCGTGCTGCCAGACGGGCGTGGTGGTGGTGGTGATGGCGTCGGCTAGCGCGATACTGAGGGCCGCCTCGAGGACAGAGAAAAATATGACGCGAGGGCCGTAATGCACGAAGACACTTTGGTCCTCCATGAGCAATCGCCGGACAATCACCGCGATGGACGTTGCAGTGGCGGCGGCGTACTTGATCCAGGTCGCGACATGCAGCTGCTCGTCGACATCGAGCCGAATCAAGTCGAACAGCGGCCGCTCGAGGTGGCCGATTTTCTCTAGCCTTGCAGTAACGAGACTTTTGCGAATTGTGTCCACAATGCGGTAACGCATGAGCCTGCTCAAAGCGCCTTTGTGAGTGACCTCCATCTCCATAAGACCGACCGTGTGTAGCATCGCTCCCATATCACCCATGGGCAACGCCACAGTCGCCCAGTCAGCCCTTTGGTTTGGAGGAAGGTTATGCTGCCAATCCTGAAGGCTTGCATCAAGGCGGTCATATGAGCTAGACGAGGACGACCTTTGTGTAGATCGAGTAAATTGGTATACCTCCACGTATAGTTCCATCAAGGGAACATGATAGCAGAAGCAGTGTTCTTTCCGGCCCGGATTATTAGTGTACCGCGAAACCAGCGTCTCTGGAGGATCCAAGCTTGTCCAGATGGTCTCAGAGCACGGAGACTTGACAGGAGTTTGGCCAGATGGTAAAATCGGCTGAACGTTAATTAATGACATAGCAACTGGCAAAATATCGTGTCATCTTCCCATTTTTGTATATGTAAAAAAACTTACAACGTTCTAAGTAGTAGCACATCCACCAACACCGCCTTCGTGTTTCTACCTCGACCCAATCAACGATTTTGCCGTTGTTCGCAGCAGGTAAATCCTCATCGGTGACCAAGATCTGAGCCTTTGTAGAACAATGAGCGTAAGCGTCATGTATGTCGAGCTCTGGAATTTATGTATATTACATACCATTCTTGTAACCATGCTCGTAAGGAGATTTGTACTGAGGAGATTACCCGAAAGGGCAAGGCTGCAACACACGGTCAGAAGCGCTTGTACACGGATGGTGGTCACGTCATCAATATCAGAGGCGGCAAGGCTGCGGGCGCGCTCGAGGTACCACAAGGAGACCTCGCGGCTGTACAGGTGAGGTTGAGTGAAAGCAGACATGGCACATATTCCCCATCGAAGCATATCTGGGGGGTGATCGGCTGCGTCAGGGGACAGGAGGGAGTCATAGAAAGTGCGTTGATGGATAAAGCCGACGCCGAAGAAGGGGCAGTTAAAAAAATGGGCACAGAGTTCCAGCTCTTCGGTGGGCAACGCTCCAGGCCGCACGGCTCCATCAAAATCAGCACTGCTCAATCGGGGCTCGTCCAGCAGGGCTGGCATGCCAGGCACCATCGGGCTCCAATATCCGTCGGGTAAGCTAGTTGCGGAGGCGAAAACAGCTTCGTGTGAAAGTAACGGCGCCGCAGCTCCGCGGAAGAGCCCTGCGGGCGCTAGTGAGGGCGGGGAGGCGAGCCCGAACGCAGCAGCGGCGACGGCGACACGGGCGGTTGAAGGCAAACTGAACTCTGACGGGGTCGAAGCATCCGCGACGGCAGTGGTAGAGGAGGCGGCAGTAGCGGAGGCGACTGAGTCCGGGCGGATCCGCGAGCCGAGGTACACGCACGGCGGTAGGGCCGCGATGGCATCGGGCAAAGTGTTGAGAGCACGGCGTGTGCAGTATCCGCAGGTGGGGCGCACGCCATCGCAGCGAATCTTGCGGCGCCGGCACGTCTCGCACGACCAGCGGCGTGGGCCGATGGTGGTAGCGGCGGCAGCGGCGTCCCCGAGCAGCGGCTGCCGCTGTGGCGCTGCTGACGCCGATCGGCGATGACGGCGCTGTGGGGGTTGCCCAGCGCTGGTGACGGTGGTTGCGGCAACGTCGCGACTGTTGCCGCGCATTATCGGAAGGGACCACAAGAGACAGGCGGATGTGACTTTTTCATAAGGCCAGCAGCAGAGAGCCAAGAGACTGACCGGCTACGGCATCATCGCGTGGACCGCCTGACGTGGAACTACTTTCAAACAGCGATCAACACAAAATATGACCACATTTCCTTTATTTCAAATTGGATTAAAAGGTGGCCTTTTTTCATGAACATGGACGCGACGAGCATGGCGCAGGCAAACGGGATGGTAATGAGGAACTCGATGCGAAGCATCTGCACGTAGCCGTGGATGACGGCATCCTGTCGCGCCGGGTCCAGCACGACGCGGATGAGCGCGGGCGACTACAGCGCAATCTCCAATATCGTCTCGATGATGTACACCAACGCCTCGACAATGTTGTCGACCACGAAGTCAGCCAACTTGTTGTTTAAAGTAACCGAGAAGGTAGCCAAGCCCAGAATGCCGCTGATCGTCTACTTGAAGTTGATGAGCGCCGTCATCGTCCCCATGCGCACCGTCGCAGTATGCTGAACTGGCCCACCAGCAGCATGGACGGCCTTGCGTCCACAATTGACTCGGATCGTCCAGCAGGCCGCAGAGAGCGCCCGAGGCCAAGATGAGAATCGCGCCGGCTGGGATGAAAGGAAGTGCATGAGATGACGACGGCGGACAGGAGCACCCACTTGCGGCCAAACAAGTCGGCCAGCTGGTTATACGACGGGATGAAGGCCGCGGCGGTCAGGAAGTAAGGTTTGGTTTAGGCTGTTAAAGTTGGTCGCGATGGCGTTGAGGGCCACCGCGCTATTAGTCTGGTCGAGTGAAGGGCGAAAAGAGGAGGGAAGAAGGTTAGAGAGACGCGAGGGAGAGTCCAGGGCGGAGAAAGGGGGTGGGGTGTGGGTCCTTGGACATCATGACACCAGCCAGCGTGCGCTTCACAGCTTCGGCGACGTGGATGAGGCTGGCAGCGTCACCATCGCCGTAAGTGGCGACGGCGGTGGCGGGGACGTGGAGTCGAGCTTGCTTTCACGACTACAGTGCCCAGGTGTTAATTGGGCGGCACAGAAGGACACCACCAGGGAGAGAGTGAGAGGGTGTGAGTGTGGGTGTGTGTGCGCGTATGTGTGTGTGTCAGTGTGAGTGTGTATGTGTGTGTGTGTGTTTGTGTGTGTGCGTATGCATGTAATTGTTTCATAGACACTCTCGGAGGTTACACAGTCATGAACACAAATGTCGGCACGCCGCCAAATTCCGCCAACCTCCGCCAACCTCCGCCAATTTCCGGCTGTCGAGCCGGCCGTCCGGCTGGTCATTCCCAACGCTTTCCCAACCATTTCAACAC
>JADGKE010009670.1:8568-20608 GCA_026954515.1 Cladochytrium tenue
TTTTGGTTTTTTGCTTTCAAAACTTTTTTGTTTTCTGTATTTTTCTCTCTTTTTTTTGGTGTCTTTCTTCCCCCCCCCCCCACCTCACCTGCCTTCCCATTCTGCCTCTCTCCACGCATGCACACCGCTCGCTGCTGTTACGTGCGCAGCTGATGATTAGTCGCGGTGTCAAGTTCACTCTCTCAGACGACAGCCACGGCCCGGCAGACGTGGGCATGTTTTACGACAAGCTACACGACTACGTTCGCGAGATGGGCGTCACGGCGGTGCACTGGCCGGGCGGCGGTGTTGCGTCGGTTTAGGTTGTGTTCGTTGGGTAAAAAAGCACACAAGCGGGGAAAGGTGACTTAATTGGTTAGAGCTGACAAGGCCCAAGGAGAGAAGTCAAATCAATCAGAATGCCGCGCACAAGTCGCCAAGCCGGAGGTGGCGAGGAGCCATCCAGGGCGAGGCGCCGCCGGCGGGCTACAGACGCAGAGGAGGCAGGGGAGGAGGGTTACAGCCGTGGTGGAGACCGCAACGATGCTGACGTGCCCGTGGACAATGCGTCCGGCATGTCTGGCAGCGAAGCTGCCGTCCCGACGAAGAGCGCGCCTGTCGAGCCCACCAACAACGAGGTCCGCCCTACCTCACCAAATAGACCACCCCCCCTTAAAAAACGTCATATTCTAAACTTTAGTGTTTCAGAGTTCTCGCCGTTCTCGCCATTCCTCTCATCGGCGCCACCGCTCGAGGAGGGAAGAAGCTGACAATGCTGTTGAAGACAAGGACGAAGATGACGTGAATGGTTCGCTTCAAGGCGAAGACGAACCACCCGCGAAGCGCTACAAGGGCACCAAGAAGTCGGCATCAGCGGTACCTGCGAAGAAATCAAAAGATTCAAAAGCAGCTGCGGAAGGCAAGCACAGGTCAACTAAGCATAAGAGCAGGCACGCAAGGTCACCGACCCCTTCGGATGAATATGACGAATACGATGATTACGACTCGTATGACGAAGAATCGGACGAATCATTGCCCAGGCGCCGACAAAAGCATGCCAGCTCCCGAAGCCGCCGACACAGGTCGTCGCGACGTTCGTCGAGGCGCGAGAAAAAGTCGGCGTCCCGACGGAGGCACAGGCGTGCCGTTGACTCTGGCTCTGACATTTCGGACGATTACGACAGCTACGATGACGAGTCTGCGACGGATTCTGCCGAGGAGGCCCGCCGGGAGAGGAAACGTCGCCACAAGCACGCGAGGTCGGATAGGCGCGAAAAGACCTCTGGGCGCACCAGATCGTCTGGTCGAACAAAGGAATCAGACTACGCCAAGAAGGCGATTCCATCGAGGGAGTCTCGTCGTGAAGCTCCTCGCAAAGAGGTGTCTCCTCCACCACAGAGGCAGGAGCGCCAAAGGCCGCCGTATAAAGATAATGTTCGTCCAAGTGCGGTGGAGGACGGACCGGTTTCTCGAGACCCGAGGCCGAGCGATGAAGATTACAGGGCGCCTGCTGCAAATGATGAACCGGCGTACGACCGGCAGGATCGTGGATATGATCGGCAAGATCGGGGATATAACCGCGAACAGCGCGACTTCCAGCGTGCGCCTGAAAATCGGGCTGCTCAAAGCCGTAGTCGTAGCCGTAGCCCTTGGCGTGATAGGTGAGGAGTGCAATTTTTCTTTGATGTGTATTGACACCTGTGAAGGAGCCGATCGAGATCGCCGGTATTTCGCCGAAAGAAGCCGTACTACCAGGTATTGGGGCCCGCTTTCATTCTTTCTGTAGGTAACTTTTTTCTCCTCAGAGATCTCCAAATCCTCCCAGCAACGTTCTTGGGGTTTTCAATTTGGATCAGGATATCACGAAGGCCGATCTGCAAGAAATTTTCGATGAATACGGCGTGATAAAGGATTGCACTGTTTTGATGGATCGCCAGACGGGCAAATGCCGAGGGTTTGGGTTTATCACGTACGACACCGTCGACGAGGCGACAAATGCGATGGACAAGACCAACAACTTTGTACGTTTATTTAACGACACATTCGCTTCAAGAGATTGCTAAGCATCTTTCGCAGAACCTGAGGGGGCGTAAAATTCGTGTCGACTTTTCCCGAACATCAAAGCCACATTCTCCTACTCCCGGCCACTACCGTGGAAGATCGTGAGATTTGACTTCATGGCTCGTTCCCTCTAATCTTGTCTTTCCACCCAGTCGGTACCAGAATATGGGCAACCGAGGCGGTTACGACCGCGGGAACTACCGCGATAGGAATTATGACCGTAGGGAAGGAAACGACGGACAGCGTGACAGTGGCCCCCGTGAACGAAGGGACTACGATGGCCGTGAAGACGCCCCTGACCGCGACAGGGACGACCGCGAAGGACGCACCGAGAGGGACGTCGCATACGACGACTGAATCCTGGCCTTTCTGGCCCAACAACATTTTTCCCCCTATTCTTGACCTGAAGTAACGAAGCAGGAAGTGGCAGTGCCGAGTCCGAAAAACAAAGTTTGGGAACCGAAGCCAATTGTTGAGTAGTTTGAAGTCTTCTCCCTCCATTGCGGACCGACCGCCTTTTCCGCGAAGAGTTTCCCGGACGATCAGAATGCAAGCGAAGTTTTTTTTTTCTTTTAAATTCTTCGGGCTAGGCACCACGCCGATGAAAATGTGAACTTACGCGAACTCGCGCGGACTGCACTTCTTGCATTCATGCAGCTCTCATGAACGCTTCCGCGGAAAGTCGCCTTGCAGGGAGTAGGCCCCTCAAGAATTGGATAGAAATTATTTTTTGCTTTATATTCTCTAACCACTTAACGGGGATGCTAGGTCATGAAAAATGCACCCGAATCACAACAAACCTCACGAACGTGATTGCGTTAGAAGCCCACTCTGGCATAACCTTTGCGCTTGTTCCATTTCTTACTAATTTTTATTATACTTAACCTTGGGCAGTCCCACTCAACGCGATTCGTGGAAAGCAGCGCGTCTCTCACAACTTGCGAAGCGCTTACACAGCCGAATTTGAGAGGAGGGCTGCAAGGAAGGGGAAGTAGTGTAGGTGTTGATGTACCTAGTCGAATAACCCAGCGAATCCGGGGTGGTTCTCATGGGTGGTAAAGCCCGATTAGGGTAATTTGACATAACCAAGCGTTTCGCGTCCAGCTCTAACTTGCGAACTGGATGAAGAACAGCGCTGCTACCAGGAGGTATCTCACGAGCACCCTTTATTACCGTCCGCGCTTCATGTGTTTCATATTGGCTTCCAACCATGATGCTACTGTCGCGTAAAACGTTACCTCCGCCGATGCCACGCCGGCTTGTCAGCATCACCAACGTCCATCACCCTACTGCCTCCAACTCGATGTGGACTTTCAACCGACCGCAGCTTCCTGCCGGCAGTCGGCGTACGCAGTTAGTTTAGTTTCTGACCAACTCTTGACCCTTCTTTTTCAGTTTAAGGTGATACTGGGCCAGGTGCCACGAAAGCCTTTGGGCGCTTCAGCTTTTTTTTGACGTCTACCTGATATTTCTACTCACCAAAAATATACAACATTATTATCAAGCCCCATGACACGAGAAACAGCAAACTAAAATAGAACAACAGTACTTGGTGGTCCCCACAATTTGTTTTCATAGCCTCCAACCTCTTTGGCTCGCTTGTGGTAGTGGTTGCTGAAAAGCCATCAAGAAATCACAATGATTGCCCGTCGTTCTTGCTTGCCATGCACCAATCCGCGACTGCATTCAGAGCCTCCAGTAATGTTCTCGCCGAGGTTCTCAAGTCTACCTGGCTTCAGATAGGACAAAATGGGCCTATCTTGAAATTTGGCGTCCACACGACTACACCCTCATGCCCTAGCCACCAAGATGGGAAGTTGCTCATTGGCTTCCACCTCAGCACATGTGGAGTAGTTGGGGACCTCAGCCAGGTGCTAAATGACTTATACACTCACAAAGATGTTAGTAGGAAAGGTAGCATACACGGCTGGTTGTTTTGTTGAGGTACTTGGAAGGTGCTTGCTGCCATTGGTGCTGGCGTAGCCTTGATGAGACAGGCTGTGCTGGTAGAACTAGGCTGACAACCAGAACAAATCTGAGCTCCACCGAGCTGTGACCACTTTGCTACAACTCCAGAAATTTGAATGTTTAGTCAAATCATCACACTCCTGCCTGAGCTTTGGATGCCAATCATTTGCTACCCTCGCATACGAAGTGATCCTGTGGTCCTTTTGGACCACAAGACAGTGCATTAATGTACCGGTCTCATCAGTGGGCGACCATACCAAGCGCGGAGCACTTTTTTGTTCTCGGCTTCTCAAGATGGAGACAACTGCGGTGGCGGAGCTGATCAGGGATTGAGTCTTTTTGGCCTGGAAGACAGCCGACCCTGCTGTGCCCCCCCTGCGGATGCCTCGAGGGCCGGTCAGCATCGTCGCCATCCGCCTGGCAAAGCCGCCCCCGGGAAGATTGGCTGACTCTGACGACGACCAATTGGTCGTTGCCGCAGGAGGAGACGATCTCGAACTCAAGGTGGACTTACGCAACCGATCGAGGCATGCTGCCACACGGCAGTGGGTGCGTGCTGATTGTTTGGCCTCTGACCGTCTCTTGACCATACTTCTCAGTTTGATGTGTCGCTGGTGCGCGAGTACGCTTCGGCTGGTAAACCTGTTCAATCCGTGGGATTAGGCGGCCCTGCTCCCAACGACGTACTCCTCCCTGCTGGAGAGTTTTCCAAGCTGTTATTGTTTCGCCGCAATCTGTTCCAATATCTTGATTCCACTTTTGCCTATGATGAAGGCAATTGGAAGGAAAAAATATCTCACAAAATTAGGGCGACTCTGACCTACTCCTACAAATTTGGCTATATGACGTTTAAAAGAACTACTTCAAAGGAGATCACACTTATAATTTTGCCAAGTTACCAAGAAAGGGTTGCCAAGCTCGCTTTACAGAGAAGCGTTCTTTTCAGTGACTGGACCTTGAACCATTTAAACTTTGTACTCAGCCTTGAGCGCAAGTTGAGGACATAACCTTTGCTGTTCCCTACTGACGAAAAATTCAGTTATTTTGTTCCCGGGGACATGATATCGATACGGTTTGCAATCATTCTTCCAGGTCATGACGAATTGAAAACTTGCTCCGTTGCACTCAACTGGAAAACTGGCGGCCCACGGCGGGGTTATGTGACTTACAGCAGTGAAAGTAACATAAAGGAAGGCCGTGTTTGCGAAGCAATGAACAACGAGGCAAAGCAGCTTCAGCTTAAAAACGACGAAACTCCTCCAAAAAAAATCGAGTTCATCATAATTGAGCTCCCAATTCCTGGAAATGCACTACCGACGTACAACTGTGAATATTTCTCATACTCACACACACTACATTTTGTTGCCCTGGGATCGGCGTCGACTCAGCCTCTCGTAGATCGCTTCATTCCCGTCACCCTCGTTGCGCGAGGCACCCCAGACGACCTTCAGAAGATACCAATCGGAGATAGGTCATCGTCCAAAGGAGGGGACGTGGCAAGAGCCAGAGTATCAGGATACAGAGCTGCATACAAAGCGATGCACGCGTATGCCAGAAAGTCACCCGAGGAGCTCAGTTTCGACGCGGAGGATAGAATTGACGTTTTCACTGTGTTTTCCGACAGATGGGGAATCGGTGAAAACCTGAAAACAAGAGAAGCCGGTTTCCTACCCATGCAATGTGTCCTCCAGGATGCATCAGCACACCAAAGCAGCGCGGTCGACATTGCGAATATAGGTAAACAGACAATCTTTTGACTCAGCTGACATGAGTTTTTCCACTATTGTTGTTGAATCTCAATCTATCCTTCTTCCCGAAGCTTTCCTTGAGGTTGGAGTCGAAAACGCCGGCGGCTCGGCCGATTCGCCGGCACTCTCGGTGGACAAAGGCAAATTCGCGATCCCGTCCACAGCAACCCCTATGATCCCGGAATTTCCCCCCGTGACGCCAGTGGAAGTCGACCAAGTGGCCAACGTCAAGAATGCGGAGGCACACCTCGGCTTGCTCCACCGCTTTTGCATGCTGGAGTCCAAGGACCAGCTCCCTGACTGGAGGTTCCTTTGTCACGCTGAGCGGCGTTATTTGAAATGGCTTGACTATCTTCGGGAGAAACGGCCTGATCCGGAGTCGATTCCGCTTCCTCCGATAGGTATGAGATAGCGTTTGTGATGCTCCGATTGGAGATGATCGGCCTAACACCTTTGATTGTCTAATTTCCAGATGTTGCGCTTATTTGGCATGCTCACATGCTGAATCCGTTGCGGTATTATGAGGATTGCTTTCACATTTTTGGAAACTCGTATGTGCCATATTTCATGCCGTTGGACCGCATGCATGGTCTTCCAGGTATTGGCTATGAACCTCAAGACGGTTCTCAGGAACAGTGGACAAACTTTGCAGACGAACCATTCACGATACAAATTGATGACATGGCCTCCTTTACCCTCTGCTGTCCGTGGTGTAACAGCAACAGCAAAGTTGACGCCGACTCCTATGTGTGGTATCGCATGAAAGATAAAGGCATAAAGTGTGAGGGATGCGAAAGTGAGCTGACGTGCAACAACGTGTCTGCAAAACGGTTCCTTGACGACTGTGAAATATTCCTTCACAACGAGAATAAAGTTCTAAGGTCAGTGCTCATCATAGATTGAATTTGAGGCAAATATGGCCGTTGTCGGTTTAGGGGTTCGTTGACAACGAATGACGTAACGTCAAGCAAGGTCTCTTTGGCAGCAGCTGATCTGAAAGTGCTTCTCAGCGAAAGGTTGGTTGAATGAGCCGACAGTATAACTACTGAAAGTACCGCCACTGATTCATATTCTCCATCAAGTCTTTCAAGCAGCAACTCATTAAGCAATATTCTTCAGCTCGGTTCATCCGCAGCATCCCGTGATTGGGGTCATATCGAGAACAATCTGGCCGCACATTTATCGGCACTACAGAAGGATTCCAAGCTTAAAACTGTCCGGCGGTCCACTGTGACGCGCGTCTTGCTGGCGTACAAAAATATGCCAGTTCACCTCACTCTTGATGTTATTGCGGCAGTCATTCGACAGCGGTCGTTCACGGGAAAGATGGTCAGCGGTGTTGTTGACTGGTTGGAGCGAGACGCAATGCCTCGCGCAACTGTGAGGTACGAGAAGTTTACGCAGCTATTTTCGGACCGGAGGGGTATGATAGTGCCTACCTTAGGTAAACCATTTCATTCGGATTTACAATTGGGGATGGTGCTCATTTATCCTCCAGATATCGATTTGATCTGGCACACGCATCAATTGTTTCCCTTGAGATATCAGCGATTCGGAATTTCAAATTTTGGATACATAGTCAATCATGACGATTCTGTGGAAAAGGAAGAGTTGGGAACTTCATTTTCCACAACCAAAAACACCTGGCAGCAGCGCTTCAACGAGCCATATGAATATCAAACAATTTATTCAAAAGGGTTTAGGAGATCAGCAGGTTTGTACCTCCCGAATGATAAAAACATCGGGGATTGGCGAGCGTAGTATTTGATAGTGCCAGGGGAAACAACTAACACTCTCCGTCCCTTCAAACAGGGGAGCTTTATCCTGCCTATGCTTCATATGGAGCGGCAAACGCCGTGACAGTGGCCGCTGCCAACCACGGAGTCGTTGCCGGCGGCTGTGTGACGCATGACGCATCGTACCCTCCTGCCATGCGCCGGTCAGCAACTGCATTTCCCATTGGAGCTCCGCAGTCAGTTACCACGCTTCTTGCCGGAACCACCTCGCTTCAGTACTCCGCCAATGCTCAGGAGTGGCGCAAGGCCAAATTCAAGCAAATCTTAGAGCGTGAAATCGGAGTGCGTCGGGCCGGACAACGCCAGAGGAGTGTGATGGCGGGCGGTTGCTACAGCTGGACAATCACTTGCGGCAGCAACGGCTGGGGCGTCGAGTGGGGATACGACTGGGAAGGAAGCGGTGCGGGGTGGCCGGCCATGTATTGGGGATGCGGCCGGACTTCGAACCTCAGTGAAAAATTTGGTTGTGGTAGTGGTTTTGATTGCAGCGGCTGGGTTGGCTGTGGCAATCGGCCGGTGCCGGTTACTTGGCGTAACCGGGTGTATAGAGGATACGGGGCAAGCTCTTCAATGTGGGGCGGCGGAGCAATATCCGCTGATATGCCGGGCCCAGGTTGCGGAGGAGGTTTCGGTGGAGGATGTGGCGGAATTGGAGGGTGTGGCGGCGGATGTGGCGGAGGTGGATGTGGCGGAGATGGAGGAGGCTGCGGAGGGGGATGTGGAGGGGGCTCCTAGTAGCCTAAAGATTGGCCTTTCGAATTAAATGACCAGACGTTTCTGACACATGTTTACCAATACAACGAAGTTCCCGTATATTTTAAAACTTTAATATAAGCGGCAATGGACATGACTGTGCTGTCCCTGTTCCGGTGGTACTCGCTTCACTGTTGATGCGCATGCACCTGCCTCAACATTGAGGTAGAATATCTTGGGTCCTACGGCCACACTCTGCGTATATTGAACATGCATATGTTGCCGTTCCACCTCACTCCGTCTGACCAACCTGTTGGTGCACATGACGGTCGACGGTGAAGATACGGTGGCGATTTTGCCTGTATTGGGTGGATTGGCTGCCCCGGGGATGTGGAGGAAAACAACTCATGCGTCGGTCCGGAAAGCGTCAGAGTGTGATGGCGGGTGGATGCTACAGCTGGGCAATCACTTGCGGCGGCAACGGCTGGGGCGTCGGCTGGGGTTACGAATGGGAAGGAAGCGCCGCGGGGTGGCCGGCCATGTTTTGGGGGTTGCGGCCGGACTCTGGTCGGGGCCAAATCCTTCGAGTGCGGTGCTGGTTTCGATTGCAGCGGCTGGGTTGGCTGCGCTAATCAGCTGGCCCGCTCTCTCAGGGAAATCAAAAGTACCGGGGAAATGGCGCAAGTTCTTTCCTGTGCGGAGTCGGAACAACATGTGTGCCCGATTTCAGATTCAGAGTGAGCGGAGGAGACAACGGTGGAGGATTTGGCGGGGGTGAAGGAGGGTGCGGAGGGGGATGTGGAGGAAGACCTTCCTAGGTGGGTATACGTTGAGGTTGGCCTTTCGGATTAAATGACCAGACGGTTTTGACACATGTTTTCCCATACAGTGAAGTTCCCGCATATTTTAAAACTTTTTCATGTACGGCGGTGATCAAAATGCTGGTGTTGCTTTCTATGTCCACGGGGGGTCATTTGTTTAGTGATTACTACGCCGATTGCGGTACTGCGGTGATGGCGGCAGAGACGGATGCGGAGGAGGAGGTGATGGCGCCTAAGCTCATGCTAGTTTGCCGAACTGTCTAACTGAAAGTCTACGAAAATCGGTTCAGTTGGACAAATTACCACCGTCTGTAGTGCGCTCTTGCTCCCAATTCCTGAACGAAACTCAGACATGCGCTCTCCTTGAAGGCACCGCGAAATTCACTCTCCTTTGCCGCTCTCAGCCCGGCAACCTTTTTAGCCGTTCATTCCTTGTTTGCTTGTGTTGCGGCTTGCCGACTGGTGCCCTTTTTCTCAATTTTACATGGTAATGCCAACTAAATGCATAAACGGTGCGAGGTCTTGATCCAGAAGAGGTACATGGTGGCCGTACAGAG
Source organism: Cladochytrium tenue (assembly GCA_026954515.1). Classification (NCBI taxonomy): domain Eukaryota; kingdom Fungi; phylum Chytridiomycota; class Chytridiomycetes; order Cladochytriales; family Cladochytriaceae; genus Cladochytrium; species Cladochytrium tenue. Next base: position 18,192 of record JADGKE010009670.1, read on the forward strand.
TTTGCTAGGCTGGTGACCCCTAGTTTACCAGCCTGGCAACTTGGTTGCCGGGCGTTGACGGACTAACCCGAACACAATCAAGCAGGCGCAACCGGCAGCGTAAAACTCCAAGAAGGTTGGGGAGAACACGGAGGAGGCTGTGGTGGATACAGAGGTGGTTGTGGAGAAGAGTTTGAGTATGTAGACGCTGATAGAAGCATTGGTGCGGATTTCTTATCCCTATGGTGACATGCCGTTCAACACTTGGCTGGTGTCTATCCATAATATGTTGGGTATTGATTGGTCCCACATTATCCTCGCCCAGGTTACAAAATAGCCAGCCGCCAAGCCATTGATGGAGGTCAAGAGAGTTCATCCATCTTGTTTCTTTTACTTCTTTATTCCTCTTATTTCACGCCGCGCTTCAACCAAACCGCCACTTTACAACTTCGCTCGTGCCGCCGCGATCTTTTTGAACACAGACAGGCTGTAGGCGCTGTCGACAAACTCGCGCACCTCGACGACGGCGCGGCCGTCGTCCGTAGTCCTGATCCAGAAGAAGTACTCGTTGGCGTACGGCCCGGCGACCGAGTCTGCCGAGCTGGTGACCCACAGGCAGGCGGTCCTTGCGGCCGTGTCGACGCAGATGTCCCTGACTTCGGCGCTGAATCGCGAGAAGGACGGCAAGGTCCGCTCAAAGTAGCGACGGTAGGCGCGGTTGTTGCGCGGCGGCTCGCGCAGGGAGACGGGCAAGATGCGATGCACGCAGTCGTCTGCGCGCAGGGCCATGATCTGGTCGATGTCCCAGGTGCCATAGGCGGCAATCACAGCCAGGGCCGTGGAGCGGATGGTGTCGGCCAGACGGGGGTCCGGCGGCGATGACGCCGGAGCTGAAGGAGACATTGATGGCTGGGGGTGGGTAGTTGCCTGGAGGCAGGCCAGTTGGCGGATGCGGTCAGGCAGCTGTGCCGTGTTGGCAGGTGGCGGCGTGTCGCTGATGTCGGAGGCGATGAGGTGCGGCCAGAGGTGACACAAAACAAGCAACCAGGTCACACCGTCGACAGGCATCCGGACGGAGGTTGGGGACAGTAAAGGGGAGACGTACCGGGGAGGTGTGTGTCTGTGTGTGTGTGTGTGTGTGTGTGTGTGGGTGGGTCGGTGGGACAGAGGAGGAGGGTGTGTTGAACTGTGGTCCTGCTTCAAGGTAACATTATCTCTCCTGGTGGTGGCCAGTAGTTATCAACCGGAGGGGAGGCGCTGTCAGTTCAAGGGCGAAAATGACAGCAGCTGTCTCAGTCAACGCCGCCCGCCGCCACCTGCAACGCCGAACCTCTGTGATGGTGCTGGGAATATTTTAGTGTCCCACCATTGTCCTTTGCATGATTGGTAACTGTCCTCACTCACACCACCCTTCCCAACCATCCTTCATCATTCTCCTTTGTCTCTATCCCCTTTCATCCTTCCACCTTTCCTTCCTATTCCCTCTGGAGATAGTGAGTTTAGGCTTGGTAGTGTTTCATCTCCCCTCCCTATCTCTCCCTCCTGTTTTACCCATTTCCTTTGCAGGTGAAACCATCTTGTTGATGGTATAAAAACTGGAGCTTTCCCCCTCAATAAATGTTAATTTCCCTACACCTGTTATATCCTCGGTGCTGAAGGCGGCGACGGCAGGCGGCGGCGGCAGCGCTAACTGGTGACAGCCGTAGCAGTGGTCACACCGAGTATTCTAATCTCTGACTTCCGTTGGGTTCTTCTGCCAGCGTAATCACACTCCTGAGCTACTCCGACAAAGCGGTCAAAATTGTGCGCAAATTCGTTGCTGATTACCTGACAATAAGCCCACTTCCATATCAGCGAACAGACTTCATTCAAAGGGTGTGCCAATGTGCAGGCTCCTCGACCTTTGGCGGTAGAGAGTCTCGGCTATTTATTAGGTTGGAGCAAATGACGGTACCTGATTCAAGTATCCTAATTCAGTATTGAATGTTGACCAAAAGCGAGGTTCCCTGACCACTTTTCTTTTTAAGCTAAGCGATCTGGGCCACGGCTGGTACTATTTTTTGGGGGTTAGCCGCACAAAAAAATTTCTCTAAACGCAACAAGCAGTCGATGCCAGATGAAGTGGTTCCGCTTTGGTCTTCCCTTTCCCACTTTTTTCCTTCACATCGCAGCCACCATCCCACCACCACCCCCGATGACATGGGCGCCGAAGGAGACATTGGTGGCTGGAGGTGGTTGGAGACACGCAGCACTGCATCGGATGGCGGATGCGGCAGCGTGGGCAGGGGTGGCGACCTGTCGCTTAGGCGATGTGGTGCACAGAGGCACGATACGGTGACATTACAAAAGCAGGCATCACAACGTAAAAAAGGCAAGCAGGCACTTACGAAATCACAGAAACGGGCGGTGGCTGACGGACGGAAGGGCGGGAAGAGGAG
>JADGKE010009671.1:0-12135 GCA_026954515.1 Cladochytrium tenue
TAATGAGAATGCTTGTTGCCCCCTCCCCCCTCTCAGCGGATCCCCTCAGTCCTCCTCGCCATCCTCGGGCTCCTGTTTCTGGTCGGCATCATAAACTCGAAGTTCCTGTTGGCCCTCTACGGGAGCGTCGTCGCATGGGTCTACATCCGCTTCTTCAAGGTGCAGGAGGGGATCCGCGGCGACCGCAGCGAGTCGTTCTCCTTCGCCAGCTTCTTTCCCGAGTCGACCCAGTTCAGTACCCACGTTTAGGCCGGCCGCCGCTGCTCCGCACCCCAGCACCTCCGCCACTTCACCTTCACACATCTCCGTGCCCACATCCGGGGAGTTGTAGTTACATAGGCCCCCTTTGGTTCGCTCTTGTTAACGCATGCCGTCCTACCATTCTTTTTTCAACCCGACACGTCACCAAACAGCTGGCTGGTCGCACCACTCTCCAACTCGACCTACAACCTTCTCGTGGCAATATCTCTCTGTCCTCCGCTGGCCGCAACCCCGCTGCCCCTGCACACCGTCACCCCGTCTTCCTCGTCGTCGACCGCTTCCGCCTCTGGCCCCGGGCCTTCTATCTCAGCCGTCAGCTACGCTTCCCCGACGCTCGCTGCCGCCTCGCTATCGTCACCGCCGCCGCCCGCCGCCAAGCCGCTACCGGGCTCGGACCTCGCCGAAGCGGAGCGCCGGCGTGCCATCGCGTTGCGCGCCCTCGACCTGCGCCTGCAGGGCCAGGACGCCGACGTACCGGTGGAGCTGGATTCGAAGCAGGCTTGAAAGTGTGTTTCTTTGCGCATGGGGACTTCCTCGATCCCTCGTCGTCCATCCCTAAGTGCTGGCTCTGTTGTCTGTTGCTGTCCTTGCTCGAGCCCTATGTTGACATGCCCCGCACACTACCGCTCTTTTTCCCATGTGCCTCGAACGAAATAAAAACGCGACGCTATAACAAGTGTCGGCAATCTGTGCCCTTCATTAATTTCGCCTTTCAGCACATCTCCCTCCTTCCCTCCTAGCAAGGGCTGGGATAAAAAATAACGCATGTCAGCCAGTACCAGATCGTGCGGTAAAGAATGTGAATGAAAGTTTTGTGGGGAAAGACCTCAGCGCCGACAAAGTGAATAAAGAAATCGATGATGGGTTGGCAGAAAGAAGGTCGAAAGGTCGGTTGATGCGGAAATTGGGTGGGGATGGAACACTAGTGAGCAACGAGGTGGGTGGATAACAAGGCGGTTACTGAGCCGCGGCAGGTTTCTGTGGGGTGGCGGCCCGGTCGGTTGCCCTTCTCCCATCTTGGCCATTCTCTGGGCCATTACCGCCGTTGTTCTGGTTGTAGTATGAGCGGCGGTTGCTATTTGCCCAACCGCCGCCGTCACCGCCTTGACGACCTCTGCCTGGCTGACCGTTTCCGTTGTTTCGGTTATCGTACCGGACGAAGGCGGACTTAGGTTTGCGGAAATCAGGAACCACTTGGGCGTCGTTGACAATGAACGGCTTGCCGATGGCGGACTGTGCGGCGGCGGGCGAATCAAACTCGACAAAGACGATCGGCTGCAAGAGGCGGCGATTAGCTCTGATGACATGAGCCATTCGCTCACCTTTCCCTTCGGTAATGTCACTTCGAGGACTTTTCCAACCTTGCCAAACGTTTCGCGGATGTTTTCTTCGTTCATGCCCTCTTGCAGGTTGAAGAAAATACTTCGAGCGTATGTTTCATCTAGTACCATGTTAGTATGCAACAAATATGCCAACTGAACCTGTTGGCTGACGTGACCCCGTGCTATTTGGGTTAGGCCGAATATTCTTTTTGTCATAACCAGCTCGGCGGCCCTGAACCTCTTTAAAGCCAGTCTGATTGTCACCAGATTGAGAGGTAGGGCTCGGGTTTCGTTCCTCCGAGCTCTGAGGTCGCCTCTGGGGTTGTTTTTGGTACTGCCGGTTGCCCTGCTGGTAGTCCGGTCGGCCACTGGTTGCCTTTGGTGTCGGTGACGGTGACGTGCTCTGAACACTCGCAGCTGGAGCTTTGGCTGGGGACCCATGATCCGAAGCTGGCTGAGTATTCGAAGCCGCAAGATTCGCCCATGTTTTTGGCTTAGGTCCAGAAGGTGGAAGTCCGTCAGATGCAGTCTGAGACTCCGACGCTTTTGGTTTTACCTGGGCGGGCTGCTCAGTAGTCTTAGTCACGAAATTAGCAATCGAAATTTCACGACGATTCATCTCTAATACCTCCTTATGAGCATGTGTTGCCTCTGGTTCGGCAGGTGCTGGAGCTGCAACTGCTTTTGGTGTAGGATCAGGCAAGGGAGTGGAAACCGACGGTTGGTCTTTCGGTGCGACCGGCGCCGGCTTGACTGGCGATGGGCTTCGGGCACGCGCGACCGTGGGCTGGGGCTTCGGGGAAGGCAACGGGGCCACCGGAACAGGTTCCACAACTAAGGGTATTCCGTTTGATAGCGAGAGAGAGGCTTCAGGAATGGGGTCCAAAGGTTCCTCGTACTCGTTGTCAATGTCCTCCTTCAAGAAACGAAAGATGTCGTTGTAAACAAAGTAACCAGCTGGCTGCTCGGCGAGGACGAAGCACTGGCAAAATTTGTGGGAAGGCCCGCCCTTGTTGGACATTTCTCCAAGAACCATAATAGCAATGCACCCGTCGTGCGAAGCCTGGCTGTCCACATTGGACACCAAAACTTTGCAGTTCTGAAAGTCATGTTGCATTATTCGGTTGTGAATCTCCTACAAATAGTTTTGTAAGCCTGATGAATATGTCGCTATGTGTACGACCTTCTGGCCGTACGCTGGCTCAAGAGACGGGTCACCTTCCATTCCATGAATGAAACTAGAGTTGGCATCATAGAAGCAGTGGAGCTTGTGGGGTTCCTTGTTCAAAAACGTGTAATACTCTTGAACAAATAACCACCCGACTTCTTTTGAGTCCATCTATTATCGCATTTAGTCTGCCGTAGATCATGCCTGAAAAAAAAATACGGCTACCTTTGGCGCCTCATCGCGAGCTGCCCTCGCCGCGTCTGCGGCTGCCAAAGCTGCAGCGTGACGGGGGCTTGAAGTCAGGTTCGAAGCTGGCGAGGTCATCTGTAATTCAGCTGGAGGAGTTAGGGAGGGGTGGGGGGTATTAGGACATTTTTAACTAAGACACCACTCATTGGAAGAATTCAAAAACCTTGGAGCATGCAAAAGCTTAGGACCACCAAATCTGTGGGGTAGGAATGAAAACAAATCATGAGTATGCGTCATATAGATCGCATGACAGGCTTCGATGGTGTGATCGATAATGTTCTGGCGCGTGGGAATCGAGAAGGCGGCCATGTATACCTCCCGAAGCCAACAAGACATGCTTGGTAGTACTTACAGCGGCAAAGGATCGGATGGAAGAGGACGCAACGGTGGGACGAAAGGAAAAGGGGTGAGTGGTCCAGTGGATGAGATACGGGGGTGAGAGAGGACGACGACGGCTCGAAGGCAGGGGAGACGGGGAGGCGCGAGCGAGCGTGGAAGGAGCGCGGGGCAGCAGTGCGGCAACAAGCGGCGTGCCAAGTGAAGATGATGATGACGACCAAATTTCTTGCACAAACCATCGAATCACCCACCCACCCAGACTCCATTCCCCCTTCGCGCTCCTTCGGCTCTACCCTCAAAGCGCACCCGTCATCCAAGCATCCACGAGCGTGCCCTCCTCCAGTTCCCCGCTGATGGCGCTGCCAGGGCCCCATGCACCTGGTGTCTCCTGTGCGGGGGGTACCACCAGTAGCGCGTTCGCCCCCCTCATCGAAAGCATCCGAGAGCTCCGCTGCGAGCCGGTGCCGTGCGCAACTAGCTCCCCGCTCCCCGGCTCCACCACCACCCGGGCGCGCTGGAACTCGGGCCGCGGGTCCTGCTCGACGGCGTGGCCAAGCTGGACGGGAGGAGGAATCGGGAAATACCAGAATCAGGTTGCAGCAGAGTGGGACAGTGAAAGAAAATAAAATACAAAACGCGCTGACCTTTACGCGCAGGACAGGGAGTCGTGGGTCTGGGAAACCGGCCATTTTTCGCAACGCCGGAAGGACAAAAACGTAAATTCCAACTTGATTGGAGCAGGGGTTAGTTAGGGTGGAACAAAATTCAGTCATTGATACCAAGTGCGGAGACGGGATTTCCAGGAAGGCTGAAAATGAGCTTTGCACGGTCATCTTCAAGCACGTCAGCGACAACACCAAAGGCAACTGAACAGGTCAAACCTCCTGATTGAGTCCACGTTGCAAACGTGGACGGTTTCCCAGGTTTCATCATTACTCTTCCGAAATGAATCGTAGCACCAAGTTCCCTTTCCAAAACCGGCTTGATAATATCCGCTTCCCCCATCGAAACCCCGCCGGTGGTAATGACAACATCAGCCAGACGGAGGCCTTCTTCCAATAGCTCTTTCAAGCTTTGCGGCTCATCGCGAGCAGGGCCAAGAGACACAATGTCGATTCCAGGGAATGACGAGCTTAAAGCAGCTGATATAGCTGGCATGTTAGAATCCCGAACTAGAGGACTTGAAAGTGGACCAGGATGATCAAACGGAACTAGCTCGTTGCCTGTGGACAAAATCGCTACCTTCGGGAAAGGAAATACCTCCACCTGTAAACGAAAGTCAGAAGGTGAATACATAGACTGTAAATACCTCGCTAACACCAACTGATGATATCAGCCCAACTTCACCTCCCTGCGCGGATATAAACGAGCCCGGGTCGAGTATTACATCGCCTTTTCTGACATCACTGCCAATTTCTCGAATGTTTTCATTCGCAACAACGCGGGCGAGTACAGATATAAAAGCCTCCTCGTTATCCGCCGTCATCTCAGCCACCTCGGTGTCTTCGACCATCACCACAGCGTCAGCGCCGTCGGGAACGGGGGCACCAGTCGTAACTCGCGCCAAAAACCCGGATTGAAGTGATTCCTGGGGAAATTTGGATCCGGCAAGGGCCCTTTGGGCGACGGGATATTTACCCGGGCCGTCGCTTGCTATTCGAGGACTCTCAGACCAAAGTATGCAATGATCAATGAAACTCACAGACAACCGCATAGCCATCCACAATCGACGCCCTATAGGCAGGAATGAACTCCTCTGACAGAATCTTCGAAGCAAGTACGTGGCCAACTAACTGCGGTCCGACTCTCATCAAAGTTGGCTTCAGGAGCGATGTGTAGCTGAGAATAGTAGCCAATGCATCCTCCACAGAGACAAGAGGATAAGGTGACTTTCGAGCCCTGCTAGAGACTTCTTGTCTTATACAAGATAATCTAAGAAGGATGCCTTACCTGGGGCATCCAAAGCTGACGACAGTCCACTGGCATTTACGACTTGGCTTGAAGTGCCCCGCTGAGTGTGAGCCCTTGGAGTGTGGTGGGAACCGTGGTGGTGGTGATGGTGGTGGTGTTGTTGACTGTGCTGATTTTGGTCCGTTGCACCCAATACAATCGGAGTCGCGTGCGCCGCCCTACTGTCGCCCCCACGGGCGAGATCAATCGCGTGTGGCAAAATCGAAGCTATGGCTTCGAGGTTCTCCACAGCTCCCTTGGGGCTGCCCGGCAGAGTCACGATGAGAGTCCTACCCCGTACCCCCGCAACTGGACGCGACAGTGCCGCGAGGGGTGTAATTTTAAGAGAGGACGTGAGCATGGCGGTCACCAGCCCAGGTGCGTGCTTCTCCAACAAAGGAGATACGGCCTGTTGGTTGAACGAAGTGGTTCAGTCAATCATCCTCGAGATTCCATCATACCTCAGGAGTCACGTCGCGGACGCCAAAGCCCGTCCCGCCCGTTGTGAGGATAAGGTCAAGCCTCGTTGGTTGCTCGGTCCAGGTTTGCAAAACCTTCCTAATCTCTTCCACATCGTCGAAAACCACCGATTCCTGAAGGACAAACCACGACTGTCGTGCAGCAAACTCCTTCAAAGCGAGGCTAGACCTATCCTTGCTAGTTCCGTTCGACACGCTGTCGCTCACTTGTTTTATTTTAATTGACAGTCGGGGACCTAGGAACTCCTACCTAGGAGGATGCCTAGAGTGACTTGCATGGTTGGTTTCGATAATTTTCGCACATTAAACGGTGACGACAAGGTCGTTTTAAAACCATGGTGATTGGGTAAATATAAGCAGTCATTGGCCGTATAACCTATCGACAGGCGCCTCCTTATTTCGACCACTGTGAGAGTCCTCCGGAACCAGCTCCAACAATCCCAGCTGGTTGTACTCCGGCTTGCAGATCTGAAGGCGACGGAGTTGGCAGAGCCTTCTCAACTTATTGATATGATATTTTCAATGGTTTTGGTAGGACGTGTGGCATGGCCTTCAATTAAAAAACCTCCAGGGCGGCACACAGGAGCTCTTTCCCTCGCTGCGTAGAGTCATCGTGTTACCCTAAATAGCATAATATAGCTTCGATACTCAACTTGACGCGAGCAAATTTGAACTTGCTTTTTCGTCCCCACTCTGACAGAACCATCTAAGGAGTTACCAAACGAGCAAGAAGGGGAACCGTTAATCTGTCAGCAAATCCTACCAGTTCTTTCCAGCTTGCTCAGGTATATTGTTTAACCATACTATTGTCCTAAAGCCTAAAATACTCGTCTTCGTCAAGATCTTCGTCGACCACACAACATTTTGGAGGCATTCAGGAACCATTGGAAGAAGTTATTGTTGTACCGAATAAGGATGATTCTAATTTCCCAGTAGTATCGAGGACACGGATCGAAAGCAATGGCAGTCACTCCCACGGCCATAGTCGCGAAAGAAATTCACCAGCACCGTCGCAGACACATGCTATCGCTCCCGCAGAATTCCACAAGCCACAAAACCACAATAAATTAACAGCACATGATCGGATGACGAAAATGTTGGTGCTCGTTGATGTACTTTGATATCTACTTATGTATGCCCCAGCGCCGACTATTGCAACTTTTGGACGAAATTCACCTAAAGCGATGGTGGCCAAGCGACCAAAATCTCGAGAACCTTGGGCACAAGTTCTTCGCAGCAGGTTCGTCAATAATCACAGGCACATAGTACATAGTACTCAACGCAATCTCGACAACAGGTGGCAAACAGACTGAATAAATTGATTGGATCGGATGTATCGTATGAACCAAACCATACATTCACTTAAATTACATTGGCGATGACTGCGAAGGTTTCGAAAATGATCCGTGACACTGTTGGGTTGGGCTGTCACCTCCCGACATATCTCTTATAAGGCCGCTATCGAAGCTTCCACAGTTTTGTTAAAATTCAGAAACCGGAAGTTCTACGGAATGAGAACCATCAGAGTTTTACGTAATGTTACATTTTGTGGAGAAGAGGGAGCACAGAGTGTGTCTCGGCCCTGATTTTAGGCAGTCAATTTTGGGACGAGGTTGTCCGAGTCTATTTTATGTGGGATTTTGAGTTTGAATTGATATCTTGACAAGGTGGAAACCGCTCGAACGTTCCGGGTCTCAATGACGAGTGGGTACAGCCACAACTACCCTCCATCTCAGACATTCGTCCTCTATATCATTTACGACGCATTCCTCCTTCAACTCTGACTTCCAATATTACTTTGAGTTGATCACCTATGCTGATATGTCAATACTGCGTTTAGGAGGAAATCAGCGAGATCTTGCAAGGAAGAAGAATGAGAAAAAGCAGGCCGAACAAAGTAAAGTGAGTGCCTGAAACCCTTGATCACAGCATAGTGACAAATGCTTCAAGGGCAAACGAGCCGATGGTATGACGCCGCAGCAGCGGAGGGAATAGTTGAGTTCTTGTTCGCATGATTTCGTTCTAAGTACACATTTTTTATCCTTTCAGCGATGCCGCTAAGCTGAAGGAAAAAATAGCTGCAAAACAAGCGTCTGAGGGAGGGTCTTCCTCAAAATAGGACGGCTATGTTTGGCACGGGGTTTAAAGGGTACATTCGAAGTTATACAATGAAGTCACATTAAACGAAGCTATCACGAAGCGTGCACGCGAGATCGCCATGTGTCATGAAAGGGTCGATCTCAAACAGAGCAGCCTGGGCCGCCTCCTCGCAGAACCCTTGGCAGACCAGAAACGCCTCGCCGCTGGTAGCGCGCGAACTCCGAGGTTTGACAACGGCCACATGATCAAAGAGAGTGCGAGCTTGGTCCCGAAGGAGTGCGAGATCACCCTGGCCGCCGCTGGTCGGCCCTCCTGCGGCGATCGAAGTTGGCGCAAAGATCTTCGCAGCGAACGCGCCGCCGGGACGCAACACGCGGCGGGCGACACCGAGGGCCGCGCAGACCAGCTGGGCTTGCATGTAGGCGTCCAGGCCGTGGAGGCCTGTTACGTCGGGAGCGCCGTCCGACACAACAAGGTCAGCGCGTTGGCCACCAAACATCTCGATAATCGCCGCCACCGTGGAAGGTTGGGTGATGTCTCCGCGGAGTTGTTTCACCCCTGCGATCGGAGCCTTGGAATGTGTTTTAGAAGATGGGCATAAGATTTAGAGGTTCCAACCATAGGTTGCAGATCGACAGCCACAATTACTGGCTGGTCATCACCATTTTGGGTGCTGTTGGCGCCCAGTAGTTCCCGGCTCAAGACCTGGCTCCAACTGCCAGGAGCCGCGCACAGGTCGACACATCGTCGGACACCAGACAGTAGGTCGAACTCCTCGTCTGAGCCCAGGGATTGAATAGTACAAGGGTTCAGTACATGTGTAGCATAGTAGTTTATAATTCGCACCTAGCTGTAGGAGCTTCCATGCACTTCGTGCTCGCCAGCCAGCCTCTTTGGCGAGTCGATAGAAGACATCTCTGCGCTCCCTTTGACGAGGCATGCCTTACTTTACTTGTCACGTTATTATGCCTTGGTGTGAAGTGGTTAAGATTCATAGAATACTTTTAATTGACACCTCTGGAGTAATTTGTGCCCCCACCAGATAAAAATGAGGGTTCAGCTACACATTTCGATTAGGGCAAATACACCTTCATCTTAGGTGGAGCAAAAACTTGAGGAGTGATCTTTCGGACGTTCAAAAATTCACCAAATCAGCAACGGACAGCCATGAAGCGCAAGGCAGAGGGGCTGTGCTCAGGCGGGTCCATGCTCAAGTACAGTCGGCCAGATTTCGAATGGGATGCCATTCACGGTAGGCGAATCATGGTTTACCTCTTACTCTTGTTTAAATTAACCTCCCTTCTCCTCTGGCAATCTTGTCGCAGCGCACACCCTAAAGTTGCTCTATGCACCACGTTCTTTGCCGACCGAGCATTGCAAGCCACCCGGCCTCGCTCCGCCCCCATCTCCTTCTGCGCATTCTTTTCCTATCGGTAGCGCTGCAGCTCTCGCTGCTTGGCTTGGAACTGGGGCTCCTTCTCCGCCTCGTCTGGCTCCACCTGCAGAAGGGGCCACGCAGAGTTGCCATAGGTGCGGACCTTCAAGAATGGCGTCGGACTTATGCAGCGGCTGCGAACGCCCTTCGTGTGCGGGTTGCGTTCGCCCTTGCCGCAATTGCGAGGCTAGGTTTTGCCCGTTGTGTATAGTTTTGTGGTGAGTGTAGACTTCGCCCCTTGCTAGACACATCCTCCCATCCTGATTCCTAATATTATGACCTTCCCAGCATATTAATTAATTATTCAGCTACGATGATAATTCGTTTTTCGAGGAGTCTGGGCTTTGTCTGTCATGCCGTTCATAATATATTCTTTTTATTCTTACTGTTCAACCTCGCTTTTCTATATTATTATTCAATTGGTGTGTTGTTGAATCTCACGTCGGAAGAGATTGCACGAATGATCTTCCCACGGAGCCCCTCAACCTCTGCTCCGAGTTGCTTTTGATCTTCGGTATATCCGGGTGCCATTCTTGCAAACCAGTCTTCCAGCCCTTCGCTGCTGCAATCGTCCAAGGTCAATGGTCCAAAGTCACCCTCGCGAAACCTTCGAATGGCGTATCGCGCGGCCTCGCCATCGTCTGCTAGTAAAGGCCGCCTCGCTCCTTGTACCTTCCCTCCCTGACTCCATTCTCGGATTTCTCGAAGGAAGTGGTTTACATTTTCGCACGGCCCACTGAGCGCAAAATGTTCGCAGTATCTGGACAACTGGCTCAATGCGGATGCTGGGCTGAATCTTAGTGTTGACACACCTTTTTACCGTCACAGGAGACTGATTCAGCCTGAAAAGCAAATAGTTACACATTTCGGATTCGTCGATAAGTCGGTCTTTACTTCCACCTAATTTTCATTAGTTACTGGAAGAAAGATTCTTTATTTACCCGTCAATGCTATTCGCATGGCCTCAAAGGGGCTTTTTGTGGACGGGTTGAGAATACCTAGCGGAGATCAGCTGATTTTCATTCTGTGAAAGCTTGTACCTGGCGTATCAACAACGTATATAGGTGGATCTTCGTATATTTTAACACGCGTTTGTATCGCCTGAGTCACTCCTGCATGCGGGGCGACGGCTGATGCTTTCCCTTTGGCGAATTGTAAGTCATACTGAAAGATGCAGTAAGAAAATGTACCCTTCTTTACCCCGAAATGCCTCAATGCATTCAACAACGACGACTTTCCTACGTTCGGTAGCCCAACCAATACCACCGAGAGGAAAGGGAACCGCAGAGGGTCGCGGCGAGCCTTTTCTACAAACAGCCATTAACCGAAAAGTGGTCGTATGCGGTGTGTTTTACCGGCTGCAAGTTCGATAAGCGCGCCAATACTTTTTGGTCGATGAACGCTGGTGCTGATAATCTGGCAGCCATGGCGACGCTGAAGTTGCTCTATGACACTCTGGGTTTGTGAGTTAATCACGCATATGGCCGAGCCGTTTGCTGGGTTATACTACCTTTGTCATGTTTTGGTTGGCAAGATCAGCTTTGTTCATCACCACGATGCGATCGCGAGCTCCAAGCGCTTCTTCAAACATAGTATTGGTGCTCGATAGTGGGATCCTATCAGCTCGGTTTAATATTGTGTCCATTGGGCTGCTCCGATTAAACAAAACCACCTTGCGTCCCTAATTTCAAGAACAAGGTCGACATGGTGAATGCCGTCGCGGAGCTGCCGTAGGGCCAGCCTCTGGTGGCCGGGGTGCCAAGCAATGGGCCGGCGAAGAAGGGTGAAATATGTGCTCGTCATGCCACAGTGATAATGTTTACAATGGCAAGATGTTTGGAGCTGTGTGCCAGCAACAGATCTTCTTTCTCTTCCTTCGTGTATAAATATCTATTGGGCTACCATTCAAATGGACGCCACCATCACCGCCACCGCCCCCGCTGCCGCCGCCACCAACAGCCTCCTGGCTGTGCCAGCTTTCATTCTATGTAGGCGATACGAGCAGCGAGCCGTTATGGGCCCCCTAAACTGTCGAAACAACAGCATCACTGCCTAATCACAAATTCCTCATCCTTCCCTTTAACATCGCATCTGCAAACAAGAAGAAAATCACCGCTGTTCCAGAGGACGTCGCTGAGCGATTAGTTGCTTTTATTGACGCGCTCAAGTTTGCCCAGTGCTTAAAGCACGTAAACAAGCCGAATGGGACGAAGGAAGGAAAAGTGCCGTTTCCCAGTGGTGAGTACGTGTAACTTTTTTCTCCAATTTAGAATATTCCTTGATCTCTTCTTATCGTTTGCCATCAGGCACGGATCAAGAAAATAATGAGGAGCGATGACGAGGTCGGCAAAGTCTCTCAAGTCACGCCGATCTTAATATGTATGTTATTATTGATGTGGTGGATTCTCAACTGATCGGTTTCTTCCCAGCCAAGGCATTGGAGTTATTTATGCAGGCTTTGATTGAAGACTCGGCCAAGGAGACGCTGGCACGAAATGCAAAAAAGTTGACTTCTTCCCATCTGTGAGCCGATGGATGTCTCGACTCAGTACTAAACACATTTGGAAACGATCAAAGCAAAGTGGCGATAAACAACAACCCGAAGTTTGATTTCCTAAAAGATCTCGTCGCCGCGATCCCCGACCCAAGCAACGACCCCGCCGAAGGAGAAGAAGGCGGCCCCTCTGGACGCGGGCGTGGGCGCGGCAGGCCCCGTCGCTCATTCAGCTCAAGCACTGCCGATGGTAGCAGCAAGCAGCAGCAGCATCAGCCACAGGAGCATTTGGATAAACCAGAGGAAGGCGACTGAGACTCTCGACATATTATGGGGGG
>JADGKE010009672.1:0-20203 GCA_026954515.1 Cladochytrium tenue
CTCCCTCCCTCCCTTCCTGCTCGATGACAGCTGCTGCTGAGCTGGCTGCCTTGCCGCCTGCGGCGGGCGTAGCGCCGTCTCCTGCCGCTGGCGCCGCCCTTTCTCTGCCGACACCCCGCTGTGTGGAGGCGAGTCGAAGGGACGGGCCTGTGACCTTGTCTGTCCCTGTGCCAGCCGGAGCCGACGGGCGAGGAGAGTCGGCACCGAAGAGCGACGTGGCCTTCCGGGACTCGACATCGGGCATCGGCAACACCGTAACAGCCCGTGCGTCGATAGCGTCGGTTTTCTTGCACGATGCTGATGCAGTCTTCAACTTCCGTTTGAGTGATTCCGGCATCCAGAGTATAAATGCCATCTCCCGCTCCGATTTCATCAGCATCGATGATGTTAGAGAGGATTCTGCCATTGAACTATGCATATCGGAAGATAAGCCGGAAAAGAATATCCGCAAAGGCCAAAGAACCATTCTACCCCGTCATCGGAACCCTCGCTCATCGCGTCGCAGCAATCGCTCTGCACGCGACAGCGATGGTGCCGATATTTTCAACGTCGATGTGAGCCATTACGCTCGGACACATTCTGGTCGTGGGTCAAATGCCCGTGGCCCTACCGCGGGAATGTTCTCTGGTGGGTATGGACATGATAGGCATGGCTACAACGAGAACGGTGAAAACATGGACGATGAGTTTTATCAGCTTCCTGACGGCGAAGGCGATGATAACGACGATTTTGACAACGGTACAGAGCGGTGATTTACTTCTCGGCGCTCTGCTAATGCTTCTCTTCAAGATACTACCGATGATTCTCAAACATCATCCTCAGTGATATCATGGATCAGCTGGTTTTGCTCTCTTCCAGGTTGGTTACCCTCTTTGATGTCTTCTGTAATAAACGATGGGCAGGCCACGAATTTTTCTTGGAAGTACCGGAAGATTTTATTGAGGACGACTTTAACTTGACTGGATTGAACACACTTGTCTTGCTGTACAGCGATGCCCTTGACGTCATTCTCGATCTCGAGCCAAAGCAACGCCCAACCGACGCTCAGATGTCCCTTATCGAGTCATCCGCTGAAATGCTCTACGGACTTATCCATCAGCGCTTTTTGGTCACAAAGCAAGGCCTATCTATTATGGCGGACAGACTGAAGGAAAGGGAGTTCGGCACTTGCCCCCGAGAAGGATGTGGTGGCGCCGGAACCCTTCCGTGCGGTCGCAGCGACCAAGCTGGGGTCGACACAGTGAAAATGTTTTGTGGGCGTTGTTGTGACATTTACCATCCTCGAGAGGTAATGTGCTCTGTGTGATTTACTGACTGACCCCACGTTAGGCAAAGTTTCAAAATATAGATGGGGCATTCTTCGGGACGACCTTCCCGCATCTTCTTTTCTTGTCCTTCCCAGAGTGCAATCACCCTATCAGATCATCGCGTCGCCGTCAAGCCCTTGGCACGGCCTCCGGGGCACCTCGCGACAGCGACGACGATGATGAAGAGGATGACCTCCCCGACTACCACGTATATGTGCCAAAGATATTTGGCTTCAAGATCAATGAAAAGTCTCTCACTGGCCCGCGCATGGCCTGGCTGAGGTGGCGTGAAGGCTTACCGGTTCCGGGAGCTCGGCCGGTGATCGTCGGCGCTGAGAGCGTGATGCAAGAGGACGGTGATATTTTCGAGGGGGCTGGGGACGATTTGCCAGAGGGGATTGAGGAGGATGAATGAACTCTTTTGAGATGCTGCCTTTCGGATAGCAGCTTCCGTATCATGCCTGGCTGCCTCTTTATATGTTTTCTTTTTGTGGCACGGATCGCTTTTTTTATTGTTCATTTTTGCTTGTTGTGGCAAACCCCAGGACGCGTCTGGAAAAAAAATTTGTCATTAGTGCGGGGCCATGCAGCCCGTCAAGGGGCCAGGGCGGAACCCTCCCGGCGATGGGAAGGTATACACACACTAAGATCCCGCCCACAAAAACTAACTGAAGGTTTATTGTTACGTAAATACGCGCTGTGTGCTTACCTGCCAGGATGGTAACCTTCTTACGAACCCACGCGGCCGAGCTTGGGCACGGGACACCTCCTTCGTCCCAAGGGACTTCGATGGCAACCAGCCACCCATGACGCTCTTCAACCGAATGAACCAGAGGCCACCGCTTCCAAATGGTAGCTAACACTACGGTGTGAGCTTTATTTAACATACTTAACAGATCTACGCGAAATTCCTCAGCTGACCCCCCGTCAACACTTTTACAAGAAAACGGGCCTGAGTGAAGGATCAGGATCTAGGTACGACAAAGGCAGAGACGCCTTGTCTCCCGTGAAGGTCGAGAAGGGAGCAAAAAGAGACAAAGAGACCTTCAGAACTACATTGGTGAACATCGTCATGTAAGTAGTCATCATGCGCACAAGTTTGTGATATTTTGGTCAGGCAAGGTAGTTGCCAAGAGGAGGAGGATGGAAGCCCCTCAGCAGAAGATCCAGAGGAAGGAGTTGAAAAGGGACAAGACAAGGAAAGCATGGTAATCCACCGGCGATTTATACCTCGTCTAACCATCTGTTTCAGCAACGCTACTACTATTATGTCACGAATGGGATCGACACTCAACACGTGGCAGATATGGAAGAATCGTGGCTGGCACATGTGATGAGCCTCATTTCAGATAAACTTAAAGCTCGAAATGCAGTCACTCTCAATAGCCTTTCCAGTGAAATGAAAGATGACTACCACATGAGCGTCAAAAAAGCCATCGGTATTTTGATCGATTTCTTGTTCACGCATTCTGACCAAGTATTTACAGTCGATTTCGTCTTGAAAAATCCCAGCAACAAGGATCGAGACAGCCAAGTGTTAGAAGATACTGGAACATTTGTAACGTACGTATTTTGAGCCGATATCTATTCTGAATACTTTCAAGACTTCGGCAATCCACGCAAACATGGTCCATAGCCTATCACTCAGCAGCGGAAAAAATTAGATCGTACTTATTTATTACAAACCCAACGATTGTAAATATTTTAGAACTGTGGGCGACATATAAGGAGCTGAGGTTGCTCGAAGTTGAGCCAATTTTTCTGAAGGGATCTGCGTTTGAGTTGAGGACTTTCAAGTCCATCTTGATCCAGAAGCTTGACAAAGCCAACGAAAGGCTTATGACAGGGTATATAACTACATGATGATAATAACTTTTTAACGAGTATTTTAGCTGGTACCCCGCCATGCTCAACATATTTTATCAAGGAAGTAAAACTAGAGAGTGGTCGTTGATTCCAACAGAGCGAATGCAGCCATTTTTTAGAACAGTTACTCTTCTACTCTCAGATCAACTTCGTCACATTGTCCGCGAGTCTCTCAAGGACCTTTTGGATGTGTTTGATGGCGACTATGCCACTGCCGCAAGGAAAGTCCCGAATGGTCGGCCACTCTCCTTCCACGTTCGTCTCTCGCTCGATGACGACACCATCAAATTCGAGCCTCCGCTCCAAGACCTAGCCGCCACAGCGGGGCTGATCTTCGAACAACTGCTTGTTGCCGCCGACAAGATACCAAAGGTTGAGACGCAACTTTTTGGAACCGGGGGCAGCCAGAACACGGGCAACCGGGCTGCGTCAACGGTTCTAAAGCCGGAACACTTTGTCCGTGTTGCGTTTGCGGCTACTCTTCCCACGTTCACGACGCAGGCGAAGGAGACCATGATCGGCAGGTTGTGGCAGCTGTTTGAGGCACCAACTGCTTATTTGAACGAGTTTGACCGTCACAAGTCCCTCATCACCCGAGCTGTAGAGATTGGCGTCACTGATTTCCTCTTGCGTGAGCCGAACTTTGACGCCATGGCTGAGGTGACAAATTAGCCCTCCCGGCCAGTTTTTATTAACCTTTCTATGGTATGCTCAGGAGGTGAAGCGCTACCGGAGTATGGCTACAAGCTTGGTTACGAACGCGTATCCCTATATTGTACATTTTCCTTTAATCGAACTCCACTGCGAGGACCTCATAAAGGATCTGTCGGATAGAGCAATGCAACAGGCCAACCGTATTTTGGAAAAGATGACCCAGGACTCACGAGACTGGAACGCTGGGTGAGGTGATGGATAATACTTTACGAAATGCTGATTACATTTAGAATTTGTCAATCCTTTGAAGAAATGGCTGCCAGTCTCTTGACCATCCCAAGCAACGTCACAGAAATGGTTGCTCTTCAGAAATCCATTGACCATGGAAGAAATGTTACGATCAAATCACTTGAAGAAGCAATTGAAGAATCCAAGAAACGGTAGCTTTCTTAAATGTTGAAAGGCCCTAAAATTACTTTAGATTGAACTTCATGATTGCTTATTCCGAATTAAAAAGGGATGATTTTGATCAAAATAGCATTTTATTTGCCTGGCCCCAGAAGGTGGTGCCAATCTTTGCAGAGGGTGAAAGTATTCTCGCCAAGTCCCAGCAAGAAAATCAGGATGACCTCAAGGCACGTCGAGAAAAGCTTTTCGCCGAGATGGATGGATATACAAAGCAAATTGAGGAGTATAACACCTTCGGAGAGTACTCTGAACTTACGCGGTATCTCAAAACTGCGCAGAAACTCCAGGCGAGGCTGGAATCGATGTCAGAAAGGATTCAAATTTTTAACGGCGAAGAAGAGGTCTTTGGTTGGGAATTAACGCAATTCCCAGCTCTCAGCGAAACCATCCAGGCGCTGGCTCCATTCCTGACGCTATATCAAACCTCTGTAGACTTCCAGAGATGCTACCACACCTGGATGAATGGCTCCTTTTTGAAGCTGGACCCTGAGATAGTCGAAAATGAGGTCGCCAATATGTGGAGAGCCATGTTCAAGCTCATGAGCACATTTGAGGATAATCCATACCCACGGGAAATATGCGAAATAACGAAGGAACAAATAGAGCGATTTAAAATTCACCTTCCACTTATTTCAACTTTGTGTAATCCCGGTTTCCGCGACAGACATTGGAAGGAGATATCGCAAATTGTTGGCTACAGATTCCAGCCAGACGAGACAACGAGTCTCAGCTCGGTCCTGGAGCGGAACCTCTCCGAATATATGGACCACTTGGAGCGCATCAGTGCCGTGGCTACCAAGGAGTATTCATTTGAGAAGGCCCTCCAGAAGATGTATACAGAATGGCAAGATGTGGAGCTGACCACGCTTGACTATCGTGATACTGGTACTCAGATACTTTGCGCAATCGACGACATTCAGACTCTCTTGGACGATCATATCGTCAAGACTCAAACAATGCGCGGTTCGCCATTCATCAAATCTTTCGACGAAGAAACACGTGCATGGGAGGAGCGCTTACTTCGGATTCAGGTATATTGGTGCACAGGTTTCGCATTCTAATAGTGCAACAATTAGGAAATTCTCGATGAATGGCTCAAAGTTCAGTCAACATGGCTGTACTTGGAACCCATATTTAGCTCCGAAGATATAATGCGACAAATGCCAACGGAGGCCAAGCGTTTCCAGTCAGTTAATAAAACGTGGAAGGAGATTATGGCACACACGGCTCTTGATCACCATGTTCTTGTGGTGACCGGACTCTCGAACCTTCTCGAGCGTCTCCAGGAGAGCAACACCGAGCTTGAACTCATACAAAAGGGTCTCAATCAATACCTGGAGATCAAGCGCTTGTACTTTCCACGGTTCTTCTTCCTATCTAACGACGAGATGCTCGAAATACTGTCAGAGACGCGCGACCCTCTTCGGGTGCAGCCCCACCTTAAAAAATGTTTCGAAGGCATCAACAGCCTGGAGTTCGATTCCAGCCTCGACATATTGGGAATGTACAGCGCCCAAAAGGAGTACATCAAATTCAATAGCGCTGTTTCCACGGTCGAGGCCGCAGGAAGTGTGGAGAAGTGGCTTCTGGAAGTGGAGAAGGCTATGCTGGCCAGTCTACGGGATGTCTGCGCGAAGTCCTTTGCGGCCTACAAGAACTGTGCCCGTGAGAGTTGGGTCCTGGATTGGCCTGGTCAGGTCGTTATTGGCGTTAGCTCCATCTACTGGACTAAGGAGGTGGAGTTCGCCATCATGGAAGGCCGCCAAGATGGCCTGAAGAGGTACCTCGATTTGAGCACGGAAAGGTTGGCAAAGATTGTGGAGCTTGTTCGCGGGAGTCTTTCACGATTGCAGCGGACCACTCTTGAGGCGCTAGTTGTGGTAATTATGGATTCCCCCTCCTTGCTCACACTCCCTTTTCCATATCCATAGTACTAAAAGAGAAACTTTTCAGATTGATGTCCATGCAAGGGACGTCATAGCCAAGCTCGACGAGGAGAAGGTGTCGACTATAAACGACTTTGGCTGGCTCAGCCAGCTTCGATACTATTTCGAGCCAGATGTGGGCATTTTGGTAAAGATGATAAACTCCGTGCAGAAATACGGCTACGAATACCTCGGAAACACCGGACGACTAGTCATCACACCACTGACAGATCGTTGCTACCGAACACTATTCGGCGCCCTTCAGCTCAACCTCGGTGGTGCTCCCGAGGGACCGGCCGGGACGGGTAAAACCGAGACCGTTAAAGATCTGGCAAAGGCTCTCGCCATGTTCTGCGTCGTCTACAATTGCTCCGACGGCCTGGACTACATCGCCATGGGTAAATTTTTCAAGGGGCTTGCCTCTGCCGGGGCGTGGGCTTGCTTCGACGAGTTCAACCGTATCGACCTGGAGGTGTTGTCAGTCGTGGCCCAGCAGATCTTGACCATCCAGAGGGCGAAAGCCGCGAAGCTGGAAACTTTCGTATTTGAAGGAACTGAGCTGAACTTGAACCCCGTCGCGAACTGTTTCATCACGATGAACCCTGGCTATGCAGGACGTAGTGAGCTCCCAGATAATTTGAAGGCTTTGTTCCGGTTGGTGCATCCCTTTAGTTTTTGTACCGAGTGTTCGTGTATACTAAGCTCGTTTTTTTCTCTATTTCAACAGTCCAGTCGCTATGATGGTAATTATATCACGCCTCGCTTCCTGTCAACTAACCGCACATAGGTTCCCGACTACACCCTTATCGCGGAAATTTCGCTGTATTCTTTCGGATTCGTGCAAGCTCGAGCGCTTGCTGTTAAGATTACGGCCACGTACCGTTTGTGCTCAGAGCAACTATCCTCACAAGATCATTATGACTACGGCATGCGCGCCGTGAAATCCGTTCTTTCTGCTGCAGGTGCCCTGAAGTTGAAGTACCCGACAGAAAATGAGAACATCATCGTACTGCGGTCCATTATGGACGTTAATCTGGCGAAATTCTTGTCGCAGGACATTCCTCTATTCCGAGGCATTACTGCCGACCTCTTCCCCGGGGTCGTCCTACCCACACCGGACTACGAGAATCTTATCAAGTCCATTCAGGCAAACTGTGACAAGATGAATTTGCAGAACGTCCCGTCATTCCTGGAGAAGACTCTTCAAATTTACGAAATGATGCTTGTCCGGCACGGGTTCATGATCGTTGGAGAAGCGTTCTCGGGGAAGACCTGTGCATACAGGGTCCTCCAAGGTGCCTTGACAGATATGGCTAAACAATTCCCAGAAGCAGAGTCGAAAGTATTGGTCACAGTGCTTAACCCGAAGTCGATTACCATGGGACAATTGTATGGCCAGTTTGACCCAATCACTCACGAATGGTCAGATGGAGTATTGGCGCTGTCATTCCGGAACTTTGCGTCAGCGCAAACCCCAGAGCGAAAGTGGCTAATCTTTGACGGACCTGTGGACGCGATCTGGATTGAAAACATGAACACTGTCCTAGACGACAATCGCAAGCTTTGCCTCAATTCGGGCGAAATCATTCAACTTTCGTCAACAATGAGCATGGTGTTTGAAGTTCGAGACCTCGCTGTTGCCTCGCCTGGTAAGAATTCAATCTCCCAATGTTGGTAATAACTTTGTCTAGCCACTGTCAGTCGATGTGGCATGATATATATGGAACCTAGTCGACTGGACTGGCGTGATACGATTGTAGCATCGTGGATGAAAAAGAGCCCGCTGAACTTGGCTGAGCAAACGGCGGTCTTGTCATTGGTAGATTGGATCGTAAGGCCTCTGCTGCGATTTGTAAGAACGGAGTGCAAGGAAGTAACCGAAACATTGGACACGAATCTTGTCGTTTCTCTCTTCAATCTGTTCGAATCTCTTCTTGATGACGGAACGAATTCTGTCGACGTTTCGACGCGTTCACTCAAAGGTCTTTTCCTTTTCTCGGTTGTTTGGTCGGTCGGTGCTACAGTTAACGAAAAGGGACGAGAGAAATTCAGCGCGTACTTCCGACGTTTATTAGACGGACTGGATTCTGACTACCCAGCACCGGCTGGCGTGGAGTTGGAGTCCAAAATTCCAGACGGACTGGTCTACGACTTTCTTTTCGATAAGGCTGAAGGCGGTCGTTGGCGACCCTGGGTGGACCTCATCCCATCCGACTTCACTATACCACCCAAAGCCAAATATAACGACATCATGGTGCCAACCATCGACACCGTGCGGTATTCCTTCCTTTTGAAGACCCTCGCGACATGTGAAAAGGCAATCTTATTTGTCGGACCCACGGGGACTGGAAAGTCGACGTACATAACCGATACCATTGCGAACAGACTCTCAAAAGACCGGTTCGTGAATGTTTTCGTCACTTTCTCGGCGCAAACCAGCGCGAATCAGACCCAGGCCATCATCGAGTCCAAAATGGACAAGAGAAGGAAAGGAGTATTTGGGCCACCTCTGGGCAAAAAGTGCTTGATCTTTGTCGACGACATGAACATGCCCGCACGCGAACAGTACGGCGCGCAACCCCCAATTGAGCTTCTCCGCCAGTGGATGGATCACGGCGGATGGTACAACATAGGCGACAATACTATGCAAGAATTCATTGACATTCAATTCATTGGAGCAATGGGCCCTCCTGGTGGTGGACGGAATCCAATAACATCCAGAGTAGGTCAAATTGCGACTGTGCACCATTATACTTAATCATTATCATTTCGATAGTTCACGAGGCATTTTAACACTATCTCCATGGCTGACTTTGATGACCAGACTCTCGACAGAATATTTAAAACAATCCTTGATTGGCATTTCAAGTCTAATAACTTTGTCCCTGCTGTAGCTGAATTATCACAAGGAATCATTAATGCCACACGGGAAGTTTATCGCGAATCCATGCTAAACTTGCTTCCGACACCAAGAAAGTCACACTACACCTTCAATTTACGTGATTTTGCCCGCGTGGTGCAGGGTATCCTTCTCACGCGAGCAGACCTCCTTAACGACGCAGGGAAACTGGCAAGGCTGTGGCTTCATGAGATTTACCGCGTCTTTTACGACCGTCTGGTGGACGATTCCGATCGGGCATGGATATTTGGAAAGTGTAAAGAGGTGATACAATCAAAGTTCAACAAGGACTTCAACTCCACTTTCCGGTCCTACGATTGCGACGGTGATGCCGTTGTATCCGACGAAGATCTCCGTGGTTTGATGTTTGCCACTTTCTATACAGCTCGAGAGACTGTCAAGGCATACGACGAAATCACTGATCTAGCGGAGTTGACATCGTTCATGGAAAAGCAGCTTGGAGATTACAACGCGATGAGCAAGAAGCCAATGGACCTCGTAATGTTTAGATTTGCTATCGAGCATATTTCTAGAATCAGCCGAGTGCTACTTCAGCCGCGCGGAAACATCTTGCTTGTTGGCGTTGGAGGCAGTGGCCGACAAAGTTTGACTCGTATGGCAGCTTTCGTTGCGGATTACGAAGTGTTCCAGGTTGAGATAGCCAGAGGGTATAATATGGAGAATTGGCACGACGATATGAAGAAGATTCTACGATCCGCGGGAGCGCTAGGCCGGCCGACCATTTTCTTATTCTCAGACACGCAAATTCAGCAAGAGGCGTTCCTGGAAGAAATCAACAATCTTCTTAACGCTGGCGAGATCCCAAATTTGTTCGCGCAGGACGAGAAGCAGGAGCTTTTCGAAACCATGCGAGCCAACATGCAAGGAGCCCGCGGACTTGACGGTGCTCCTGCGGCTTTATTCCAGATGTTTGTGGACCGCTGCAGGGAGAATTTGCACATCGTACTCTGCATGAGCCCCGCGGGCGAAGCATTCCGCAACCGCCTGCGTAAGTTCCCGTCATTGGTCAATTGCTGTACTATTGATTGGCTGCGAGAGTGGCCCGAGGACGCGCTGGAGATTGTGGCGACAAAATTCCTCGGAGATGTGCCAATCGACGACTCGATCCGTAAAGACGTCGTGTACATGTGCAAGTTCTTCCATGAGAGCGTCATCCGGCAATCGGCAGTGTTCTTATCGCAGCTGCGGCGCTATAACTACGTAACGCCGACCTCCTACCTCGAGCTCATAAAGACCTTCAAGAGTCTGTTGGGCCTCAAGCGGTCAGCGGTGCTGAAGCTCAAGTACCGTTACGTGAACGGCCTCGAAAAATTGAATTTCGCCCAAGGAGCCGTGTCTAAGATGCAGGTCGACCTCGGAGAGCTCCAACCGCAATTAATTAAGACACAAGAGGAGACCGACAAAATTATGGTACAGATAGAGAAGGAGTCCAAGGAAGTCATGGAAACAAAGAGAGTCGTCCAAGCCGATGAAGAGATTGCAACCAAGACGGCAGACGCTGCTCAGGCCATTAAGAAGGAATGTGAAGCCGGCCTGGCCGAAGCTATTCCGGCTTTGGAGTCCGCCTTGGCTGCTCTGGACACCTTAAAATCCGCTGATATCACGGTGATTAAGTCCATGAAGAATCCTCCTCCAGGAGTGAAGCTAGTGATGGAAGCAGTCTGCATCATGAAGGACGTAAAGCCTGTAAAAATCCCTGATCCGTCTGGCTCCGGCAAGAAAATTGAGGATTTCTGGTACGGTTCCTTTTTCGAATTGCTTCCCAATTTCTAACTTTGTGTGAAAAATTAGGGGACCATCAAAAACCATGCTCTCTGATCTCAAGTTCCTGGACACGCTGAAGGCTTACGACAAGGATAATATATCTCCGAGTATTATGAAGGTCATTCGATCGAAATACATGGATAATCCGGAGTTCGATCCAGACAAGGTAAAGAATGCGTCCTCTGCTGCTGAGGGCCTTTGCCGGTGGTGTCGTGCAATGGAGTGTTATGACCGTGTCGCGAAGACGGTCGCACCGAAGCGGCAAGCTCTGGCTGTTGCAGAAGCGGAGCTTGCCGCAACTATGGTCAAGTTAAACGAGAAGCGTGCTGTGTTGAAATCAGTCGAGGAGCGCATGGCGAAGCTGGAGGCAAAGTTTCAAGATATGACAGCCAAGAAGGAGCAGCTCCAGCGGCAGGTCGAGTCTGTTTCGAACCAGCTCGTCCGGGCCGAGAAGCTAATTGGAAGCTTGGGCGACGAAAGGGAGCGCTGGACGCAGTGTGCCGAAGATCTAGACAAGAAACTGGTCGCCGTTGCTGGGGACGTGCTAATTTCGTCAGGCATAGTCGCATACCTCGGCGCCTTCACGAAGCTCTACAGGGACGACTGCGTCAACCAATGGACTGAGATGTGCAAGCAGAGGAAAATACCCTGCTCAGATACTATAAAGCTGGCGACGATTCTTGGCGACCCGGTAAAAATTCGGGCGTGGACGCTTGCCGGGCTTCCGAATGACTCTTTCTCGATTGACAACGGAATCGCCATATCCAATGCAAGAAGGTGGCCACTGCTCATTGACCCACAGGGGCAGGCGAACCGCTGGATTAAGAACATGGAGAAATCTAAATCCCTCCAGATCATCAAGCTAACGGATGGGGATTACGTCCGGACACTTGAAAACGCGGTTCAGTTTGGCACTCCTGTTCTTTTGGAGAATGTCGGAGAAGAGCTTGATCCCGTGCTGGAACCGCTGCTTCTCAAACAGACATTCAAGCAAGGGGGGATCACGTGTATAAAACTCGGCGACTCCACAGTCGAGTATTCTCCCGAATTTCGCTTCTACATCACGACAAAGCTTAGGAATCCTCACTACTTACCTGAGCTCTCGACCAAAGTAACTCTGTTAAACTTTATGATTACCCCAGAAGGCCTCGAGGACCAGCTTCTTGGAATAGTGATTGCCAAAGAAAGGCCGGAGCTGGAAGAGATGAAAAACCAGCTTTTGCTTCAGTCGGCCGAGAATAAAAAGACCCTCCAGGAGATTGAGGATAAAATTCTGGAAGTCCTCTCATCTTCGGAAGGAAACATTCTCGAAGACGAGACAGCCATTCAGATCCTTTCTTCATCAAAGGTGCTCGCAAACACAATCTCAGAGAAGCAAGCGACGGCCGAAAAAACCGAAATCAAGATTGATGAAATTCGCGTTGGATATAAACCGATTGCAGTCTACTCATCCTTCTTGTTTTTCTGTATAGCTGACCTGGCCAGTATCGAGCCCATGTACCAGTACTCCTTAACATGGTTCATAAACCTGTTTATCAGCTCGATCGAGACGAGTGAAAAATCCTCGGACCTTGACGCGAGGTTGTTGATATTGCAAAATCATTTTACAGACTCGCTTTACTGCAACGTATGCCGATCATTGTTTGAGAAGGACAAGCTTGTCTTCTCCTTCTTGCTGTGCATTACGATTCTCAAAGGCAGAAACGAGATTGATGCCGATGAATGGCGTTTCCTTCTCACAGGTGGAATAGGAATAAGCGACACCTCGCTTCCAAACCCAGACCCATCCTGGCTGACTGATAAGGCCTGGGTTGACATATGCATGCTCTCCAATTGCGCAGCTTTCCCCCATTTCGCTCAAAAGTTTCAGGAAGATGTTGATGAGTGGCAGAGCATTTTCGAAAACCAGGAGCCGCACAGGCTGGAGTTGCCAAGTAAGCCTTCACAATTTCGTATGCCATGGTGGTTACTAATATACATCGTGCAGGTCGGTGGAGGAACTCGCTGAATTCCTTCCAACGCCTCTTGGTTATCAGGTGCCTCAGGCCAGACAAACTGACCGCGGCCATCCAGTTGTATATAATCGAGAAAATGGGAAAACGCTTCGTTGAGCCGCCTCCGTTCAACCTTGCAAGCAGCTACGCGGACTCGAGCCCGATAACGCCGCTCATATTTATCCTCTCACCCGGAGCAGACCCAATGACAGGGCTTCTCAAGTTCGCCGACGACAAAAAGATGGGCGGCAATCGCTTACAATCCATTTCGCTCGGCCAGGGTCAAGGTCCTATCGCTGCAAAGCTGGTGGCGACAGGAGTTTCTGAAGGGAACTGGGTCGTGCTTCAAAACTGCCACCTGGCTGTGAGCTGGATGCCAACATTGGAGAAGATTTGCGAGGAGCTGTCTATGGAGACGACGCACAGAGACTTCAGGCTCTGGCTCACTGCGTATCCGTCCGATAAGTTTCCCGTCACCTTGCTGCAGAATGGTGTCAAGATGACAAACGAGCCTCCTAAGGGCCTTAGGGCGAACCTAATCAAGTCTTATCTCAGCGATCCTCTGAACGAAAAAACGTTCTACGAAGGCTGCAAGCAGCAACAGCCGTTCGAAAAAATGCTTTTCTCTCTCTGCTTTTTCCACGCAGTAATACAAGAGAGGAGACAGTTTGGCCCTATCGGATGGAACAACCCTTATGAGTTTAACGACACGGATCTGCGTATATCTGCGCGACAGCTTCGTAACTTCTTGAGCGAATACGAAGAAATTCCCTACCAGGCCCTTATTTATCTGACAGGTGCGAATTGATGGAGTCTCCTTCATTTCTCCTAATGCTAAACACTTCCTTCTTACTTAGGCCAATGCAACTACGGTGGGCGTGTGACTGACGACAAAGACAGAAGGGCGCTTATGACTCTCCTCGCACTTTATTACCAAGAATCAGTTGTAACGGAAGAGAAGCATCAATATTACAACTCGGATATCTACATTGTGCCAACCGACACGAGCCACGCAGGCATGCTGAAGTACTTCGAGTCCCTCCCGCTGGAAACAAAGCCAGAAGTGTTCAGCTTGCATGAAAACGCTGACATTACCAAAAATCAGCTTGAGACGGACACATTTTTCCGTTCCATAATATCAACGCAGGCGCGGACCGATGGAGGAGGCTCCAAATCGAATGAGCAGATTATTTCCGAAGTTGCCGCTGACATGCATTCGAAGTTGCCGGAACCGTTCGACCTGGCAAAGATAGCTAAAAAGTATCCTGTCAGCTACCAGGAGAGCATGAACACCGTGCTTTTGCAAGAGGTCATCCGCTACCGAAATCTTGTCGAGAGTGTTCGCGAGAGCCTTGTGAACATACAAAAAGCCATTAAGGGTTTGGTAGTTATGTCAGCCGAAGTCGAAGATGTCAGCACGAGCATCCTCGTCGGCAAGATACCTTCGGTGTGGGCCAAGCGCTCATACCCATCTATGAAGACGCTCGGCGGTTATTTCAACGACCTTTTGGCACGTCTCCAGTTCTTCCGTCGATGGATCGATGACGGGCAGCCGATCGTGTTCTGGCTCAGCGGCTTCTTCTTCACGCAGAGCTTCCTCACCGGCTGCCTGCAGAACTACGCGCGCAAATACACCATCCCGATCGACCAGCTCACGTTCGAGTACGTCGTACAGACCACCCGCACCGCCGGCGTCCGCCCCGAAGAGGGCCAGTACGTGAACGGCCTGTTCCTCGAGGGAGCGCGTTGGGACATTGGGCAGAACAGCATCGCCGAGTCGGTACCTCGCGTGCTCTATGACGCGGTGCCTGTAATATGGCTGAAGCCGACAGAGGTCAGCAAGCTCCAGATCGCGAACACGTACGAGTGCCCGATTTACAAAACAAGCGCGCGTCGGGGCACTCTGTCGACGACTGGGTAATTAGCCGTGAAACCTGTTTTTCCTTGGGCCCTGTATGTCTAACCCAGATGTGTTCCATTTTCTCCTATTCCCACTCAGGCATTCGACGAATTTCGTCATCTGCATGCGCATCCCGACCAACGTCCCGGAGGAGCACTGGATCCGACGGGGTGTCGCGGGCCTCCTGGCGCTCGACTTTTGAGCAATATGCAGGCCGTATTTAATGTAGTTACCGCACAAAGAAAATAAATTACTGCCACCTGTCTACCTTTTAATTGGTCGTTTTATAAATTACGGATATAGTTCTCGCCCCTTTCCCCCGACTCATATAAGGGAATATCAGCACCAATTCTCTAGAGCGTCATCCCTAATTTTAGAAAGAGCGTAACATCAGCAATCGGGACCGCCGCGAAAACTCACAGGGATTCGGATGGTTTGGCGAACTGAGAGTGAACGTGGGGACTTTGGTGCCCAGGCCCACCTGATCGTATTTCTCCTCCTCGCATATCCTCCTGCGACTGTCCTTTTGCTCTCGCCATTCCTCCCGCACCCCCAACTTTGTATTCTTTGTTTCTAATTGATGTCCTCAAAATGTATTTGGTTCGCTTTTGAGCATCAAAATTGTAGAGAAAGCTTTTTGCCGCGAGCGATCGTGTGTAGACATCGTTTCCGCTTGTGCCGGCTGCTTTGAGGAAACAGTTAAAAGTTCCGGCGCCACTCGGGTCACGCCGAGACTGATGGCGATACTAGTACAATGCGCACCTGTGCACCATATCCACTTTCCCCCTCCCACTCCTCCTCCTAATTTCCTCCAATGCGGACACTGGTCGGTGTCGCTGCTGGCCCCCTTTCGATTGTAGGAGATCTGATCGTTTTAAATGCTCAAGTATTGTTTATGAGGGATTGTTGTGTATTCGCCACGATATCTGTCTAGACGCCCACAACATGGGGCATCTTAGTGAAGAAACCTTCCGCCAGCTGGCTCGAATGCAACCGCATACCAAGAGCCGCTGGGCGTGTAATGGAGCGCGAAGGTGGGGAGGAAAACAAAAAATGGAAGGTCGTCTGCCTCGCTCTAGAAAATCAAAGCTGATGAGGCCGTGGACTCCAAAAGGTGGACAAAGTTAGGAGAGCGCGGGAAAGGAAGCCGTGAGGGTTGTTTGTAAGGGAAAAAATGAGGGTGAAGGAACTTTTCTCAACGGGCGTTGCCGACCTGGCTGAGGCGGTGACAGGAATCTGTAGACCGGAATAAATCCATAGCTCGCCTTCAGGAGTTGTACACCACGTTGATGACGGGCGACTCGAACACGTCGTACTGCGCATCGTCGGCCGCCCCGACGGTGCCGAAGTTGCGCAGTGCCCGCATCGTCACCGTGTACGCGCCCGGCGGCACGCGCACGGCTGTGGCATTCCCGCCAGCGCCGCCCTCCTCCACCACCACCGAACCGGCCCAATACACCAACTGGCCGACGCCGACGGTCTGGGCGGCAAGCGCCGTGCAGCGCTGCATGTTGGCCAACTGTGCGATGCAGAGATCCGGTGCGTTGGACACGTCACTGCACGTCACGGCGGCGAGGCCGAGGCGGCCGGAGGCCGGCAGGCCGCTGGCGGCCAGCTGGGCGGCGACGGTGGCGTTGCTGCCGACGTACGACGCAAAGACCTCGACGTAGCGTGTGGTCTGGGCGAAGACCAGGCCGACCGACACCGGGTACTGGTCCAGATTGACGACGCTGTTGTTCTTGAGGGGCTCGTCGACGAAGTAGCTCTGGATGCCGCCGAGCTGGTAGCCGCGGGCCGCGAGGCTCGGGCTCTGCCGCACGATGATGTTAGCGTCGAACCAGGAGCCCAGCACGCCGGCGTACGGGACCGTCTGGACGGGCGAGCCGCGGTTGTCCGCCACCGTGATGTATCCTGCGTAAATGGGCTGCTTGCTAATGTCCAGCCCAGCAGGTGGAGTGAAGGAGACGGTGACCGTGTGGGACTCGCCCGCTTGGATTCTCACCGTTTTGCTGTCCTTATCGTTGACAACAACGGTCTCCAGTTGCCATGTTAGACGAGATATGACGAATGCCAACAAGAGGTGGGGAATAGGGGGTGGGGGCGAGAGTGCAAGTCGCCAAGCCTACCGCGTAGTCTGCCGAGAAACCAGTTTGGGTGTACTGAACAATCACGTCGTCACCATCAGAAAGGTAGCTGATTGCCGCCGCCCCATATGAGGAGATTGTATAGTCTACGGCCTCGCTGTACAAGTTTGTTATTGTCAAAGAGTGCTTCCGTTGCATGTTGTCGGTGTCATTCAGGGCTATGGCCGACGGCGTGATAATGGTGGTGGCGGTAACTGCGTCGTAGACGTTGATCAGCCCAGCGCCTTGATGTGCCGGTGACTCTATCAGGGTCGACTCGTACATCTTCATTGGCTGAGCAGCGTTCTGAAATGCCGTTTTAACCGTCGTGAAGTTCTGGAGGCCCTTGGCCTCAAGGTACAGTGCGATCGCGCCGGCGACGTACGGCGTCGCCATGGATGTGCCTGAGGTGGGGTTTTAGCGCCATTTGACCAATTTTCAGACACTCGGTCTCGAACAAGAGGAATGTGGTAGGTGGGAGGGGGAGGAGAAGGTGGCACCTACCGGAATACACCGCGTATGCGTTGGGAAGGTATTGCGCCTCTGCCGCGGCTGGCGACACAGATGAAAGCACCTTCCCCCCGTACGCACCAAAGTCCGGCTTAAGGAACAGCTCTGGCGTCAGCCCGTAGGCAGAAAAGTACGACACCGTTCCAGCGGTCGGGATCGCCAGTGTCGACGTCTCGTACGTCAGGGTCAGGTTCAGGCCCGCGTTGCTGGCGAGCGCGGCAATGATTGCCTGACCAGCGTCGTAAGAGAACGACAACCCCGGGGTGTAGGGGTAGCCCGCGGCGGTGGTGGTGGGGTCGATGTCCTTGCCAAACATGATGAAGCAGTAGGTGAAGCCGCCAAAGTTCGATGCTAGCCTGCGCAATCTAATCAGCTTTCTCCGGTGCACAAGACTTCGACGATAAACCCCATCCAATCTCTTCTTCTGTCTCCTACCTGCACTTCTGGGCTGTGTTGCAGGAGGTAGGTTGCTCGTAGTAAACAATGACGGCCTGGTCCGGCCCAGTCGCGGTGGCGTACGTATTGACGAAGCAGTTGTCATTTGTCGCGTTGTCCTCAATCGCAGTTATGTCTAAATGTGGATGTGGGTCCGGTAGGAGTGAGGAGACGGGGAGTCTAAAGGTCACTCAACTGCCGATAACGACGTTGGATGCACTCATTGTCATAGGAATAGACATATCGAAGTTGCTCGTGGCAAAGTATGGGAAAGGCTCGCCGTTGACATAAAGCGTGTACGCCACGGTCTGAATGTTGTCGAAAGACGCCACACCGAATCCGAGCTCAGCGCCACCGGCTTTGAGTGAAAATATTCTCAGATCAGTGACGAGAGAGCGAGACACGCCTCCCGGAAACACCAAATGCACGCACGATTGGAGTGGGAAAACGCCGACGCGGACCCGTCGTTCCCGGCCGCGGATGTGACGATGTGGCCGGCCTGCGACACACGGTCCACGGCGATGTCGACGAAGTCGTCCATGAAGCCTGGCCCGCCTCCCAGCGACATAGTGATGATGTCGGCGCCGTCCTCGGCGGCGCGGTATATGGCGGCGGCGACGATGTCGAAGGTGGTCTCGCCTGAGCAGCTGAACACGCGGTAGGCACCCAGGGTGGCGCCGATAGCCACGCCGGACCACGGCGCGGGCGGCTGGAACAACTCGTCCGCGAACAGCGACATGTTCCTGGCGTCGCCGGCGACGATGCCGGCGACGTGGGTTCCGTGGGCCTCTGACGAGCAGTCGTCCATAGGGTCGTTGTCCGGCGCCAGCGAGGCCGTCGAGCCGTTGTAGTTGTCGCCGACCAGGTCATAGCCGAACGCGACCTTGCAGCCAGACCCGAAGCAGCCGCCGAGGGCCGGGTGGGTGTAGTAAATCCCCATGTCGATGACGCCGACACTGACGCCGGCGCCCGTAAGCCCAAGTCGCGAGCGCGCCTCATCGACTCCGGTGGCGTTGTGGATTGCTTCCGGCGGGTACCCAGCCAGGGCATCCCGCAGCGCAGCGGTCTCGGAGCTTAAGGCGACCGGCGCAGGGCGCGGGACGTAGCTTACGGGCCAGACGCTGCGTACGCTCAGCCCAGAGAGCAGCGTCTCGTGGCTGCCGCCCGCATCTTGCGTGGACAGCTCAAACGAGGCGCCGGTGAACAGCGAGGTGTTAACACGGGTGCGGAATGTGACGGCTTCGTCGACGACGCCAAGCACTGCGAGCTGTCCACGGATAGCCTCTACCGGGTCTCCGTCATCTGGTTCAGGAGGAAGGGGGGGTTAAGCAGAATTTGTCAAGCAAGATAGGAAGGACAAGGAAAAGGTGGTGATGGGTGGGTGGGTGAGGTAGGGAAGAAAACACGGCAAATTCAAGGCGGCGGAAGACCAATTTCGCAATGGTAGCAGTCAGACAGGAGGAACACACTCACGCGGATGGGTCTCGACAAAGTAGGTGCCAGGCACGGGCCTCCTCGCAGGCACGGGCGAGGTGGCGGCGGCGGCAGTGGTTCCGAGCGCGGCAGCCGCGACGACAGCTGCCGCAGCGGCGGCGGCTGAGACGAACCGGCAGTGACGCATGGTTGCCTGAGTGGCCTCGGGGCGAAAGAATCCGCTTTATGTGCTCACAGCCAACAACCAGCCCCTGTCGCACTAGCCCCTCCGTCGTGCCAGGCAGACAGGCAGGCAGGCAGGCAGGCAGGCGAATGGCCGACGGAGACTGACTCGTGACCCTGCTGCAGCTTGGTTTGGCGCATGTGCGGCACGTATCACAAAGGACCACATGGCATCGTTATCGTCGTGGCCATAATAGGGAAAAAGTAGCACCTACCAGAATTGTGTGACACGGACTTGATCCCACAGAGGCAACAACGAGCACGAATACAAGCGACATGGCACTGTTATGAGAACGCACAGCGGCGGCAGCAGTGGAGAGGGAAGGGAGGAAGGAAAATATCTGCTCGAGGGTCTGCAGAAAAGTCGGAGCCAGGGTTGGACAAGGCTGAGAGGGGTGAAAGTATACAGACGAAGAGGGACGAAGGGGTGAAGGTCGGAGCGAGAAGGTGTAAAAGAAGGGTAAGTAAAAGGAAGGGGGAGAGAGAAGTGTTCTGAATCTGGAGACAGACAAGGGAGAGTGGAATGGAAGGAAGAGGAAGGAGGAGGGGAGCCGGACTGGGAAGGGTCGGCGAGGATGTCTTAACTAGAAATAGATCCCGATTCCCCCTTCAGACAGTCGTCGAAAGATGTCAGCGGCGGTACTTGGCAGTGCGGCTGGGGAGTGGGGTTCTGAATGTGGT
>JADGKE010009673.1:0-18619 GCA_026954515.1 Cladochytrium tenue
CAGCGGCGTCTGCGAGGAACGGGTCGGAGGGGGCTGGGCCGAAGCGCCCCTCGCGTTCCTTCTCGGCAATGCGCACGGCGCGGGAGAGCGGGCGTGCAAGGCCCTGCACGGCGGCGCCGGCGGCGGCACCCTCGGCCGCGCAGAGCACGGCTGTCAGCGCGGACCAGGCCGGGCCGTGCGCGGCCAGGAAACCAAGGAAGGTTGCCAGCCCGGCGGCGACGGGCACGATGGGGCGCGCGAGGATGGTGGGCGAGCGGGCGGATAGGGGCAGCGGTGCGGCGGTGCCACCGATATCGATGTTGCGGAAATTGTGGGCGGCAAAGGCGGCGGCGTGTACACCGGCGGAGAGACCGACCAGGACGGGCCGGCGACCGAGCTCGATGGCAGCAGAAACGCGTGCGGCGGCGAATGCGGCCAGGGCCCAGGCGGCGACGGTTGCGGCGGCGACAGCGCCGGCCGGCAGTGAGTCTATCAGGTTCGAGTGGAGAGATGGCTGTTCCCGGTGGACTTCAAGCTGCTGCTCCAGCTGCTGCAGCTGCAGCTTCTGGCCCTGCTGCGCCGTTACAACGTGGTGGGACAGCTGCCTATAGTGCTGCTGCTGCTGCTGCTGCTGCTGCTGTTGCCTTTGTAGGCTCAGCTGGTGGGCCGATAGCTCGCTTGGCACCTTGGTAATGGAATGGGAAAAGCCGGTGCCATTGACCGCAGATGGAAAGGGGCCCTGCGCTCCGCCGGCCTGATGGATCGACGCCTGCATAACGTGGGACGAGCGCTGTGACTTTGCTAGAAACGGCGACCGCGCGGCGGCGGCAGCGTTCTGATCGTGCTCCACAGCTGCGTTCCCGG
Source organism: Cladochytrium tenue (assembly GCA_026954515.1). Lineage (NCBI taxonomy): Eukaryota > Fungi > Chytridiomycota > Chytridiomycetes > Cladochytriales > Cladochytriaceae > Cladochytrium > Cladochytrium tenue. The sequence continues at coordinate 844 of JADGKE010009673.1, forward strand.
TGGACCCACCAGTTGGCGGCGCCGGCGGCGGCAGCGGGATGGAGGAGGCCGTGGCGACGCCGCCGTAGCTCCGTGTGAGGGAACTCTGGTTGGAGGCCAGGTGCCGCGGTGACTGCGAAGGGGTGGGCGGCGAGCTGCTGGTCTGCGAGGGTGGCGTCGACGGTGTTGGCGGCGGCGGCGGCGCGGGGCGGGCAGAGTGAGTGGTGTGGTTGTGGTGGTGGTGGTGGTGGTGGTGATGTTGCTGCTGCTCGTCCATGACTGTGAATTGTCAGGGGGGCGGGGTGAGCCCTCTCCTTCTCGTCGCCATTGTTTGTGGGCTTAATGAATGCTCGCCATTGTTGGCAGTTGACACATTCGGCTTGTCGTTCCTCGTGGCCGCGCCGATCCAACCGCCACCCCGCCTACCGTATTTGCCGATCCTTTTGCCCCTCACTCCCTTCGTGTTCCATAATGTGGCCGGCAAATCAAACTGAAAGTTATTGACGGCAGCCTGATAGAACATCGAGAGCACTCTTCTCGACGCTTCTTATGAAATTAACTGAACTACAGCAAGCACAACAGCAACAGGCATCGTCCGAGTCTGAGGTTTAAACAGATACGACTTCCGAGTGTCCGAGGGGGGGATTGAAATGAGGGCGGAGGGAGGGGATGGATGGTTGGGTAATAAAGGGGCAGGCAACAGACGGCACAGCACACCAAGCGATGGGACACGGTGAATGAAGGGGAGCGAGGTTAGAGAAGAGGTAAGGAGGGTTTGAGACCGAGATCATAAGCAGAAGGAAATACAAAACAGCGGTCATAAGAACAACACGAGAACATCAACCCTCGATGGTCGTACAGCAAGCAAACGGATTCCTGGACTTACGCGAGGAGCTCGCAGTGGGTGGTTGAGCGGGTTTCACTTCCACAACCTCGACCACATCCACTACCTCCTTCGCCACGACCGGCTGGGGATCTAAGCTTTAAGGGTTCGGTCAGCCAACAGACCAAGAGTTCATCAGGAAATCAATCATCACAAATAGACATCTGTCGCTCACCGGCAAGACCGCAGATCGTCTCGACAATGATGCCGGTGACCTTGTACGGGTCCATGTTGGACGCCGGGCGGCGGTCCTCGAAGTAGCCGAAGCCCTTGGCGGCGACCGGGCGCGGGATGCGAATAGAAGCACCGCGGTTTGCAACGCCGGACTTGAAGGTCTTGATGTTGGCCGTCTCGTGGTGGCCAGTGAGCCGGGCCTCGTTGCCCTCGCCGTAGACGGCAATGTGAGCGTCGTGCCTGAGCGAGAGCTTCTCGATGGCCTCCTCGATGTACTTCATGCCACCCTCCTCACGCATGCTGGCCGTAGACACGTTGGTGTGGCAACCAGCGCCGTTCCAGTCGCCCTTGATGGGCTTGGGCGCGAACGAGACGACAATGCCGAAGTCCTCCGCCACGCGCTGAAGGATGTAGCGCGCGATCCAGAGGTGGTCGCCAGCCTCAATGCCCTCGCACGGGCCGACCTGGAACTCCCACTGCGCCGGCATGACCTCGGCGTTAGTGCCGGAGATGTTGACGCCGGCGTACAGGCACGCCTTGTAATGCGCCTCAACCACGTCGCGGCCGTAAATCACGTCCGCGCCGACGGCGCAGTAGTACGGGCCTTGCGGACCCGGGAACCCTCCCTTGGGCCAGCCAAAGACCTGGCCGTCGGTGTCGAACAGGGTGTACTCCTGCTCAATACCGAACCACGGCTTCTCCTCAGGGGCCTTGCTGAAGATCTCGACAGCGGGAGCACGGCCGTTGGTCGCGTGAGGGGTGCCGTCCTTGTTGTAGGTGTCGCACATAACCAGGATGTTGTCGCCTCCAGTGAAAGGGTCCTTGAAGATGGCAGCCGGCTTCATGTACACGTCCGAATCGTGGCCCTCGGCCTGGTTGGTGGAGGAACCGTCGAAGTTCCACTCCGGGAGGTCGGCGACAGAGGCAGGGACTTTGTTGAGAGTCTAAAGCAAAACAAAGTTAGGCCAACCGCCACCAGATTGCACGGAGGTATCGGGGAGGGGAGGAGATGTCGCGAGTTGTGTACACTACGCGTTGGAGGGATATGATGAACAGCGAACAGTGAGAACTTACCCTAGTCTTGCACCGCAGGTCGGTGCCGTTGCCGCCAATCCAGATGTAGGTCGCCATGACGGCGCCGTTCTGGGGCAGGGCCAGGTACTTAGCGAGGGTAGCGGTGTCGGACTTCATTGTTGCTGGAGTGGGGGTGGTTGCGTAGCGCGGTGAGGCAAGGAAGGAAGGAAGAAACGCGAAGAGGACGACACGACGGCGAAGGATGCAAGGTACCGGGCGTTCGGTGGGGGGCGTCTCTTTTATCACTCACTGGGCAGTGATGGTGGCGCGGCCGGCTTGTCGCGACAGGACCACAGGGACTTGCCATGAATGGCCGCGAGCGACAGGCCGCACTCTACATCATCAAGTGCACAGTCTCTCAGCCGTGCTCGATGGTGGCGGGAGAGACTGAGATGGGATGCATCATCGCCAGATGAAAGCGGCGGTGCCCGTTGGCCACGTCAGACCCGATCCTCATCGCATCGAATACGGCGTCACACAGGGGCCCTTCTGATGTGTTCTGTGACAGCCTTTGGACTGGCGAGGGGCTGGTCGACCTCCCCAGACTGAGCGGGATGATAACGACGAGCCAGCCAACCGATAAGCGTGGCTGATAAGGCTGTATTTGGCTTCATCCAAATTTTATCCAGAAAAGCCAGTTTTGTGCCTTGTTGTTCCTAATCTACATTTATGCCCAAGGAAACCTTATCGATGCACCATGAAGCTGTCGTGCAAAACGTCAGTGTGGCTAATAGCCAAGCTTATAGCCGAGACCTTTCTACTACCTTCTGTTTCGCTTTAAGAAATGCGTCGTCGATAGCATAATTCACTATGTTTCATACTTCTGTCTTCATACTTTTTTTTTGAACTTGCTATGAGCCGCCTAGCCGTCTAGATATTGAGCAGTGCGGCTGTGGTGTGGTTGTTTGATGATTTCATGACCGTGTTGTCGAAGGCGTTGTCGATGAATCATTGCGCTGTGCCGGCGACATAAATGTATTTCTCCCGGTGGAGAAAAGCTATCACCAGACAAATCCGTTATCTGATCGAACGAGCCCAATTTCTCACTCAGCCTTGCGACTTGGGAGAGGCTTAGAAAGGACTGCCAACCTTGCTATACGATACTGGGGGACTACATGGAATTCGATGTAGATGCAGTCAGTGATAATTCCGAGGCACAGAGTCTTATGGCAGTAGTGCTGATGAAATCGAACATATCTTCAGTCAAGCGACAGCCTCCTGCGTGACCTTGTGCTGGAGCTCGTTGAAGGCTGGCAGGGTGATCACGGTCTTGAAGTTATGTTCGTGAAGCAACTTCAGCAATCTGTAGGTGATACCAGGGCCCCTCACTCGGCACGGTTCAGGGTCGTCACTGATGACCCGACGGAGTAACAGTGCGTTAAATTTCTCTGGGGGTCGAGTTAAAAACATCCCACCACAAAAAGGTATTATATTTTGGATGTGCTGAATCTCCAGATCCTGAAAGTTCCATTGGATTATCCTCTGCATAGAAAATGGCGAAGGCTGAAAAGCGTGTCTCCGACGAGAACCTCTTCCTCGGCGAAGGCGGCATGTGTTGCGGGGGACGTCGTTTGCGCTCAAAAAGCTCACCGACCACGGCCAGGTGCGGTTGCACGTCAGGGCAGCGTAGATGGCATGGGTCATGCACTGTTCTGCCCAGTCGTAGTTGACGAATATGCACGGCGGCGCCAGGAGGAGGGGACAGGGTCTACAGTTATCACAGCCGCAGCTGGTGGTGGCGAATTGTAATGTGCGGCGATGTGAGAAAGCGTGACCAAGCGTGACTTACTACATGCCCTCTACATATAGGCTCAGGAACGAGCATTTTCGCACCTCGGGTACAACCTTTTGGCTGGCCCTTCTATGCACGATGTCGTCATTCTGTCGTCGTCGCCACGTTCAGGTAAGGCTACACCCAACGATGGCGAAAATTTCGATGGAGAACACGTGACCTGACTCACTGCGCCTTTCCCACCACACACACTGCTGATTATGCGGATGGCGACATATTAGTAGCCCTCTGTTGGACCAATTCGCCATTCTTCGGTAACTGAGAACGCAAGCAAGCTTTATTGATGCCTTGCCCCCCCAGAGTACAAATACGACACGGCCGCCCGGTTCATTTACGCCATCGCATACATCCGCTCTAATCTTTTGCGTGCCACCCAACCTTCGCACAATATGGCCCCCCCGCCCCCTGCTGGCTCTGTGACCTCCGATGCTGGCGGTGACCTTGGTGCTGCCGTCGAGTCGCTAAAGAAAGTCTCTCTTTCACCTACGCAGTCGGTGCGCGAGCCCCTGCAGCCGACCGGCGCCCTCGAGCACCTCAAGAGGGTCGACCTCACGCGTCATATCGGCACCGAGTTTGAGCGCGGCGTGCAGCTTTCCGAGCTGCTGCACGGCTCCAACTCCGATGCGGTCCTGCGAGACCTGGCCATTCTCGTGTCGCGCCGCGGTGTCGTCTTTTTCCGCAACCAGGATTTGAACATCGCAGACCACAAGGAGCTGCTCACTAGGCTCGGTGAGCTGGCCGGGAAGCCGGCGACGTCCAAGCTGCACGTGCACCCCATTATATCGAACACGCCGCTGGGTGACGAGATTTCCGTGATCACATCCGACGGTCGTTCCGACTACGATCACATTCGCAGGTCGAAGTTGGCGTCGAACGGGTGGCACAGCGACATCACCTTTGAAAACGTAAGCTCGGGCATAATCCTTCTCTACTCGCCTGTTAAACACTCGACGATCACAGGTACCATCGGACTACGCCGCATTAAAAGTCCACACGCCCCCGGAGGGTGCCGGCGGCGACACGCTATGGGCGAGCGGCTACGAGCTCTACGACCGTCTGTCGCCTGCGTTCCGCAAGTTTCTGGAAGGTCTGACGGCCACGCACGGAGCGACGCACTTCAAGACCATCGCCAAGCTTCGTGGCTTGGAGATTCCTGTCTCACGGGGCGCGCCCGAGAACGCCGACGACTCCCTTGAAGCCGTACATCCAGTCATTCGCACCAACCCTGTGACAGGGTGGAAGTCCGTCTTTGTCAACAAGGTCTTCACAAAGCACATCAACGAGCTCGGCCCGGACGAATCCGATGTTATCCTGGAACTTTTGAATCGATTTTCCATCGAGAACCACGACCTGCAAGGTCTGTAATAATCTTCGAATTTCATTTTTCTTTCAAACGAAAACTAATGTAACTTGTCCCCGTACGTTACAACCTTAACGGCTGGCTACAGTTCGATTCAGGTGGGAAAAGAACGACGTGGCGATTTGGGACAACCGTAGTACCTTCCACACGGCCACGAACGATTACTTGGCCGAGCGCCGTGTTGGCGACCGCGTTGTGTCTCTCGGGGAGCGACCGTACTTTGATAGCGCTTCTCGATCACGACGAGAGGACCTCGGTATCACAGGCGGTTACGAGGACGGCCGTACACCTGCGTCAAGGCCAGTTATAGCCCGAGACTCCCGTTAAGCCACTTGGTACTGCATTCACGAAAGTAACTGTGGCTGAGATGTCGCGACGAGTTTGGAGTGTTTTTTTGCTTTCCTCGCATTCTTTACATGTTTGGAATTCATTTGCTTTTCTTGGCCTTCTCCACTTCCTCTTAAATGACATTAGGTAAACTCATGCTGATGTAGTCAGAACGTCGAATGTCTTGTTGTTTGACGTATTGAGTTGGTAAATCCAATGCGCGGACAGGCTTGGAGCGACCTCACACTCTGACATCATTGAACCATCGACTTCACTTTTAAGAGGTGAAAGAGATTGGTGGGGTCAATGGACAAAGGGCCGGCCAGACAAATTCAACAGAAAAGAGAGTTTGGGGAGGTGCGTGACAGTAGCTGCACGGAGAATAGCAGGTATTGTGGTTGAAAGGGCCGGAAAGGGAAGTCGAATTTGTCAGGAACATAAACAAGACAGCAATGAGAAATAGGGGAGAAAAAACAAGCCACACACGACGACCGCGGTCACGCACTCATCACAGCTTTGGTGCGGGCTTGTCCGGCTTCTGCGTGGCGGCGTTCGCGTGCTTAGAAAGGTCGTCCAGCAGCTGCCTGTCGTCCTCGGTGATGCGGCGGTGTGGCAGAAGCGACGAGCCGGCGCCACGACGCGGGACGAGGCCGACGGGGATGCCGGTCTCGCGCGAAATGAGCTGCGCAACGCGGGCCTCGCAGTAGCGGCCCTGGCACCAGCCCATGCCGGCACGGGTGCGGCGCTTGACAGTGTCGATAGAGTGTGCGCCGAGCGGGCGGTTGATGGCGTCGACGACCTCGGCTTCGGATACCGTCTCGCAACGGCAGACGACGTGCAGGGCCGGGTCGGGGCCGACGCCGTCGACCGAGCCGGTGTAGTCGGCCGGTTTGCGCACGATGATGGGGCGGCGGAACGGGTTGAAGTTTGGATTGCGGGCGGCGCGAAGTCCTGCGGAGCGCAGCACGTCGACGGCGAGGCGCGCGATGGCGGGCGAGGACGTCAGGCCGGGCGAGTCGATGCCGGCGACGTTAACGAAGCCGCGAGCGACCTCGCTCTCCTCGATGATAAAGTCGCGGCGGTCCGATTTCGCCCGTAGGCCAGCGTAGGAGGTAATTGCGCGAGATGCATCGAAGCCGGGCACGGACCGGCGGGCTGACGTCAGGATGTCCTCCAACACCTGCACGTTGGTACGGTGGGCCTGCGACATGTCACGCGAGGTGGGACCGAGGAGCAGGTTGCCGTGAAAAGTCTGGGAAACAAGAATGCCTTTGCCGAGGGTCGGCGACGGCACTGGGAACAGGACGTGCTTGGCAAAGTGTGCCTGGGTCTTGTCCAGGATTATGTACTCCCCCTTGCGCGGGATGATACGGAAATTTGCCGCCCCCACCATGGACGCAATCTATTAAATAAACAGAGACAAAAATAAGTGAGTGGTCTCGCCGAAGGTTTGACTTTTCACGATGTACCCACCTTATCCGAGTAAAGCCCAGCCGCATTGACAACAAAGCGCGCCCAGACGCGCTCGTCAACGCCAGCGCAGACGATATAGCCTGGCTGCTCACCGTCACCTTGACCGCCCCCACCTCCAGTGCGCTGGATGTCAGTGACCTCGTGGCGCAGGCGGAACTCGACACCGTTTTGGACGGCGTTTTCGGCAAGCGCGATGGTGTACTCGTACGGAGACGTGATGCCGGTATGCGGGCAGTGCAGCGCGGCATATACTTCGGGGTTGATGCGCGGTTCCATGGCGACAATTTCGTCGTGGTAAATGATGCGGAGTCCCTCGACACCTGGAAGCATGAGGGGATTGAAATAAGTATGTGTTTTGCACGACGACTAAACCCAAAGCAACCTCGGACACACCATTCTTCCTGCCGTTGTCGAGCAGGCGCTCGAGTTCGGGCATCTCTGAAGGGGAGAGAGCCAATACAAGGGATCCGCTGACACGGAATCCAAAGTTCAATTCCTACGATGAGTTTGCGACTTAGCGGACAGACGAAGGGGCGCTAGATGTCTAAAGGAGAACGGCTTACGCGATTTAGCTGGCTAAACATGCGATTTCCAGGGTGTGCGAGACGCGACTTGACAGTGCCATGACGCTCGTCGTAACCGCCATGCACGATTCCACTGTTTGCTTTTGAGGCGCCTGACGCGACATCGTCCCCCTAAACAGCGAGCACATCGGCGTGTTTTGCCTTTTTTAAGCCTCTCACCTTCTCAATGACGAGCACGCGCACGGCGTACTTTGCCAGCTCGCGGGCGATAGAGCAGCCGACGACGCCGGCGCCAATGACAACCACATCGTAGGCCGGCAGTGGGTCGTCGACGGGGAGACCGCCGTCGTCATCGACGTCAGAAGAAGGAGCCAGGCCTGCGGGCGGGGCGTGTGGCGCCTGCGCGGAGGTTGCGGAGACGGACACGTAGGGGGCGGCCGAGGCGGCTGCCGAGGCACGGCAGGCGGCACAAGGGTTGGCGCAAAGAGAGTTCGAGGCAGCGGGGTCGAGGCCAGAGCCGTCCGCGGCGGCAGCACGGCGCGGGCACAGGCCGTTCTGGCCGCCTGGAGCGAGGACAAGGTCCTCGACGTCAGCTACAGGGCGTGGTGGTGGCGGCATTGTTAGGGCACGATCGCGTGTGAGTCAGGTGGTAAATTTGACAAGGAGAAACGGCGGGGACCGAATTTGTCTTTTTTATTTATTTGGGCTCAGCAGGTTGAGGCGCGTGCTGCTGTGCCGGTTGTGGGCGCCCGCTCTGCCCAGATGAGTCAAGCAGTGAGTGGCGCGGGGGGTTGCGTGGAGGGCTTGCCCCGGTGGATTCGCGCTGTCAAGCAGCCCATGTAGTGAATACGAGAGGGGCCGGATATGCAGTGTAGAGAGCAAGAGAGAGAGTGTGTGTGTGCCTCTGCTTCAGCTAATTTTTCTAAAGTCTCCTAAGTATCGGAGTTTTTTTTGCGAGCCTGCACATCTGGCAAGTTTGCACATGAAAGTCGGGCTCCTTTAAAAATTACCAATATTTTTTCCCGGGCAGGAGGTTATTCCTCGGACGTTGTCGTAGCTTTTAAGCGGCATGAAATATTGTTAGTTTTTGATAGTCAAATACGGAGGCCAAGCACTGAAACAAAAAAGGCAACGTAAGCGTGCAAGATGTTTTGTTTGTTACTGTCGTACAAGTATCGTCGCACAAAGATTCTCTTGAACCCTTGATGGCCAGCATCCAGCTCACACCGACCGCGGCACAGGGGCCAGCCTCGCCATCGGCGTCGTCCGCCAGCGGCGCCGGCCACAACCCGCACTGGCGCTTCTATTTCTCCGACCCTACCAGCGGTGGTGGCTCCAGCGGTCCTGACACTCGCACGCTGAATATCGAGGCCGAGATTGAGGAAGAGGTGGACGGATCCGACGTGTACTTCCTACCGTCGGACGAGGGTGAGAGGAAGCGGCTGCACGTGCAGGTAAGCGCAAACACGACGCAGGCTACAGGCGTTAGTTGCATTGCCGGGGGCAGGGGAGGTGTGAGGGCGTGATTCTGATTTGATCGATATTATCGACGCTCACGCCCGATTCAGCATGTTATCTTCCGCCATCTTTTCGGTGGCGTGCTGCACACTCCACAGGTGGCACTTCTAGAGGACCCATCTGCTGGCGCAAAAGTATTGGATATTGGGTGTGGATCTGGATCGTGGACACTGGAGATGGCTAAGAAATTTCCGCATGCCACTTTTATCGGAGGCGTAAGTGCTTGCGAACTACTCAGCTCGTGATCAGCTACCAAATTCGTACTTCAACACAGGACGTTGTTACTTACAGTCACAGGAACCTACCGTCGAATATTCAGTTCCAAAACGAGGACATTTTATCTGGCTTGAGTTGTGAGTTCCATCCAGTCCTTCAATGATAACGAACTTCATATTATGGCGTTAAAAGTTCCGGACAACACGTTTGACCTTGTTCATCAGGTAAAACAATATCCCACAGTCCTCTCCATGAAACTTCAACGCCTGGAACTAACAGTTTGCTGCCCATTTTTTGAAACTTTTGCTTATAGCGCCACTTGATTTTCGCAATACGCTCAGACCAATGGCCTCAAGTCCTTCAGGAGCTAATTCGTGTAACAAAGCCTGGAGGATATATTCAGCTTGTTGAGGTCAGTGTTTAACACCAGAATTTGAAATCATTTTTACCGGTGATGTTTATCTAGTTTTCCATGAAGACCTACTATTATAATCCAAAGGATCCGAAAACTGCCACCCCTGTGACATCCGGGCTGTACCACGAAACGAGTGTGTACGGTACATAAATTTGTAAATAAACTCATCTATCAGCTGAACATTTGTGGGGTAGGCTTCAACATTATGAAGTCTCGTGGGGTAGACGTCGAACTAGGTTTGAATTTATTCCGTTTTTTCTTTTTACATGTGCTGATTCCAACTCCACTGGTCCTTAAGGTGATCATATATCCAAGCTGTGCAAGGCTGCGGGACTCAAGGACGTGAAAGAGCGTGTTGCCTCATTTCCTGTAAGCGGAAGGGATTACTTTATATTTCCACTTACCATATCTCTTCTTCGGCTTTCGGTGATTCAGATTGGATGGAATGGGCCAATTGGGAAGCTCTGTGCAGCTGATTTTAGGCAAGCAAACCGTGGCGCTGCAAAGAGGCTGTTTATGGCTGGTCGTGACGAGGCCACTTTCGATAAATTATCAGACGATGGCCTCAAGGAAGCGGGTAAGTTTTCCGTTGGTGTTGTTTGGATTAGAGACTTGAGCACGTGAACTAATTAGCCTAATGAATAAATATTTAAACAGAGGAAAAGTTCATTTTCCAAAACGCCTATACTGTTTCGGGGCTTGTGGAGAAATAACTTTGTTTGATTTTAGCTGCCTTTACCCATCAGCCTCATTACTTTGTGTCATTCTATCCCGAACTTTATGACTAGTATGATTGCGTGTCAACAGCCAATGATCGATGAGTCATCCTACCTGGATTGATTGAATTCATTCACTGCCTGTGGTTTACAAAGACATGTGTCTTTGACAGAGTTCTTCATCAAATCAGTGCTGTTGTTCTTTAAACTGAGTTGATATGCCACATTTAGTAACCGAGTTGAGCGTGTGCTTCTTGCCAGCCGCCAAGGGGAGAGGAAGCAGCAGCATGTTGATTGGACGGGACTCAGGAACTCTCCCTAGGTCGTGTGCGCTGAGAAAGAGAAAGCAATCTACAGAAAGACTAACAAACAACTTGAGAGGATCACAGGTGTATTCATAGCAAAGCAAGTGGGCGGAGTGTAGGTTCTTCTCCGTAGAAATTCTGACAAGCGCGTGGGAGGATAGTGAAGATGGCAACAAGGCGGAGTGTGGATGGTCACGCCTTTCCCTTCCAGTTGTATCTGTTTTACAAGTTGCCTTGCATCTATCATCATTGCCATGTCGGGCCGGCAAGCCACACGAGCACCTCCCCCACCACCACCACCACCACCACCACCACCCGCACTCTCGCGGGGGGTGCGGCGCATTGTTGTTGTGGCAAAAATGCTAGATCTGTAAGTCCAATGCATTGGCCAGTAGTACGTGACTTAATCGGCCGCGGTCCGTCCAAAGCCCACAGCCATCGACTTCCACGGCCCTCACCTACCTCCACACGTACAACCGCTACCGGGCGCAGTCCGGGGACGCGTTTCTTGCAAGCATAGCGCCAGAGGTTCGTGCGCCTGCTTCCAGATCGAAGTTCAGTCGCTGTCCAACTTATTCGCTCTTGCATGGCATTGTGTGTGTCTCGGCAGCTCATTGCAGTTGCCTGCGTTCACCTCGCATGCAAGCAAACCGAGGTGCCACGAAAAATGCGTGACGTACTGAATGCAAGCTACTGGTGAGAAGGAATCAAGTTTTCCGTATCGTCCACCATGCCTTGATTTCGAACATGGGTTGACCCTTCGACTCCGCTCGAGAAAGGATCGACCACCACCAATCTGGGAGCATCCTCGACACAGACGACCCTGTAAAGTACCTTGCTCCTTCCCACCACTTTTAGAACTTTGCGTATTACGTCTCTAATCCACCATTGCTCCCTCCCCCTACTCTGTTCTGTGCTTGGGGCATCTGGCGGCCACTTATTTAGGTGTATTGGGAGTTGAAGGACTCGCTGGCAGCAGCGGAGCTTATACTTCTTCGGGTTCTCTGCTTCAATACGAGTGTCGCGCTGGCGTATCCACACCTTGCAAGAGGACTAGAGGATCTTAAAGATGCTCGCGCCAGCATTGGTATTTGTCCTAGGCTCTCATTGCGAAGTGATGCTGACGGCTACTACCGCATCTCTTTGGTTACCCGCCATCGGCAGCGCCAGCCCGTTTCTCGGATAACGAAGTGCTTCTCGCACAGACTGCTTGGAGTCTTGTGAACCAGGCATACCTGTGTCCCGAGTCTTGCATAGATGTATCCGCCGAGGTCAGATATGATGGAACAAGCCGACCTTCTCGGTTCTTCACGTCGCTCTTGCTCAATTTTTCTATTTTTAAGGCACTCTCGGCTGCCTGCATCGTGGCAGCTGTGCGCTGTGTCGATGGCCCGGAGGCTCTGGATGGCACTGCTGTACCATATTATCAATCCTCGCCTGAAATTCGTCGTGCATTGCGAGGCGAGTGCGACGACAGAAGGCTCAGAGTTTATCTCTAATCCCCCTGCCCCATTCTCGGCGCGGTGGTTTGCGGTCCTTTTTTGGTTCCTGCCTTCTATCACTAATACATATTTCACTGTGGTTGACTAGGTGTCGCAAAGGCTATCTTTAATGCTGCCATCTAGACCAAGCAAACAAGGTCGGATTTAGACGTGCAACTCTCTCAAAGCTGTATGCTTAAAGAGAGCACATACCCAATGGTGTGCAAATAGGCCTGACACCTAAATCCGTATCTTGGTCTTTAATGGGCTGTTGTATCCCCGGACTGCTGCGTGATAATTGGATTTGTGTACAATAGCCCCTTCCTGTGGGTGATGGCCTCGTGATGGTGCTCGTACCTCACGTACATACGCCCCGTAGCGGTGACCGGTAACTTAGGCTTACAGAAGCGTACTAGACCTCTTATCCGTCCGGTTTCTTACCCTACGGGAGCGCAGTGACTTTACCCCCGCGCAGCCCGCTCAACAAGCTACCCATGGACGCAATCAGAAGCTGCGGGGGGGTAGCAAAGTGGCCACAGCTCCATCTCTTGCATGGCCGCTTATTCGCCTCGACTATTGGACTTATCGATAGGGTGGGGTGGCATTTGCTGCTGCACCGAGTTATCTCGATAACATCACACAGCCAGGCCCTTTAACCGGAGGCAACTTGCGACCGCAGCGGTATTGCATAAAGAAGCTCGTATGAGAGCAGGGAGGAGGGGGAGTGCGGAACGCCGAGTTGGCCAATGTGATCGCAAGTGATTCCACGGCCGCAACACTATTAGGAAAAAATAATATTGGCCGTAGACCTGCAATTGTAATCACCTACAAGAAAGAGGGGAAAGGAGGCCAAGGCTCCAATTGCCCTCCCCCCCCTCCCCGCGCCTCCCTCCTTCTTCCCACTCATCCTAGGCCAGCCGAACACTTGAGCGCTCGGGGCCAGCCAAGCGTCACCCACGCGCACCGTCCAGCACAACCGCGTCATCGTCGTCAGTGCCATCTGCCGTGCCCATGTCGTCCTCCTCCACACCATCTCCGCCCTCGTCTCCTCCGTCCTCTATCCGTCGCGCGGTGGTGGTGGCGGCGGCGCGCCCACGGGCTTTGCGAGCGGCGACGTGACGGACTCCTGCGGCGGCGACGGGGGCAACAGCAGCAGCGCGCGCGGCGTTCTCGGCGGGCAGCGGAGGGGCGGACATATCGCGATTGTTCCACGGGCGGCACACAGTCCAGTTTGCGGCGGGGCCAGGTACGATGGCGACGATGCCGGCGAACGCCCGGCTGTTCCTGGGCAACCTGGCGTCGGAGAAGACCGACCGGTTCGAGGTGGCGGCCATCTTTGCGGTGTACGGCGATATTGTCGAGATCTTGCTCAAGGGGTCGTTCGGGTTTGTGCAATTTACCGACGCCGCTGCGTGCAGCGAAGCCATCCGCAGCGAGCAGGGGCGCGCCATCGGCGGCATCTTCCTGGGTAAGTTTTTGTGGTTGGCTGAGACCTTGGTGGGTTTCCCGTTATGAACTCGTCCTTCCCCTGTGCCAGACCTCACTATCGCACGCGACAAGCTGCGCGGACGAGACGCCGACTCGCCGCCGCCAGGACTGCCGCCGTCGGGGCGGCGCGGCGGGCGTGACCGCGACCGCAGGGGAACGGGCGAGCGCTACCTCCCCGACGACGACCGGCGCCGCGGTAGCGATAGGTACCTCGGCGGCAGGGGCCCGCCGCCGCCGCTGCCTCCGCTAGGCCCGCCCGACCGGCGGCGAGGAGGCGGGCCATACGAACGCGACCGGTCGCGCGCGCGCTCGCGCGACGGGTACCGCGACCCGTACGACCCGCGGCGGCGTGGGCCGCGCTCGCCGCGGTCGAGGTCGCCCCGCTCGCGGTCCCCGCGGTCGCGGTCGCCACCTGGCCGCCGGGGGTCTGGTAGCCGGTGGGCATCACATCCACCACCGCCGGGTTCAGGCCAAGACGCCTTGCCGACGCCATCTGTGCGGCAGCAGGCAGTCAACCTGGATGCGCTGAACCCAGGGGAGTTCCCTCTGCCGCGACGGTTCGGGCCGGCCGTGCCCGAGTGCCAGATCATCATCCTCGGGAACCCGGATAGGTCGGGGTTGCAGCTAAGCGCTGCCTTATTCCTCTCCATCCCTCCCTTCCCCTCCCCTCCTCTGCCCTCACAGCTCTGGTATCTCTTTCGTTCTTTTGCGACTCGTCCCTCTAGCACCAAGGCTCAGACCTGCGATCTCCAACCCCCTTCGTCTCTTCGCTCCTCTTCCCCTTACCCCACTTTGTATACTTATTATCTAAACTCAATTTTTTGTTCATTAACAGGTCGTTCGTCAGTCGCGTCGAAGGGACCATGAAAGCTGCCGGGATCAGCGCCGACACGCTGTACCTGTCGCCGAAGATGAACTTGCGCGCCGTGGTGCACCAGATGATGGCTGAGGAGGTGCGCGCCGTCGTATTTGTCGACGGCAGGCCAAGCCCAAGCGACTTCTCTCCCCTCCGGCTGGGGCCCTGTCGTCCCGTCCGCACCACCACAGCAACCTACTCCACAGCAGCTGCCTCCAAGCGCCACCTCTGGCAGCGGGATCCTCAACGCCACAGCTTCCGGAAGCGCCTACTTAGGCTCCCCTAGCCTTGACCGTCGCCTCAATAAGTCTAGCGCCCCTGTCCCCATCCCCTCGTCCTCCACAACCTCCTCTGCTGCTTTGCCTGCCCCAGCACCCTCGGGCCACCCTCGACGCCCCGAGTCACCCATGGCCGCTTCCGCTTCCAGCTTTGGCCTCTCACGTGCCTCATCGCCTTCTCCCGTCGGACCGTTCGCTCCCGCGGCCTCTTCGCCTTTCAAGGGCGTGCCGCCTGCCCGCAGTGACGCCGCGCGCGACCCGCGCCTTACACCTTCACCATCCCCGACACCATCGACACGCAGGACAGCCCCCGCCTCCGCCGTCGCCCTACGTGGTACTGCGTCTTCGTCGTCGGTGTCACCGCCGCCACCCTCACCGCCTTCTGCGTCTCCTCCGGCACGTTCTCCTGCGTCGGCAGCCGCCACCGTTACTAGCACTCCCTCTCTCTGGGACAAGGCTCGTGTCGGCTCTTGGCTCGAGGATATGGGGTTTGGCCGCTACACTGACAGCTTTGCGCGCCATGACGTGACCGGCGACCTGCTTCGCGACCTTGATTTCTCCTTACTCCGTGAAATCGGCGTTCGTACGGTTGGCGACCAGCGCAGAATCCTCACTGCCATTGCTCGCCTTGTCCCACTCCCACCTCGCGCTCCGGCTGCCTTCACTCCGTACCCTCCCGCGACTTTGTCGAGCTCACCGGACGAGGCTTATCGGCGCGCACAACCGCTGTCGGCTTCATCGGCCCCTTTTCCTAGGGTGCCACCACTTATCTCTCCAATTGCTGTTTCGAGTCTGTGTGAGTACCAGAGCGCGTGCGTATAGGGGCATGGGACTGCCACCCCTCCCCATCACATCCGTTTGAGGTCGTAACCACCTCCACCCACGGATCTGACCCGTTCATGCCACCGCAGCGCGCGAGCCGGTGTCCTCCGGCTCCCAACTCTCTCCGCGAACAATTGAACAGGCACCTTCTCTTCAGTCGACTGTCATTTTCACACCTCGATCATCTTCCATGAAATCTGGCTCGACCACGCTTCAGCGGCTGCAACCTGGCCAAAAGTTCAACACCGCCAGCCTCGAAACAGATTCCAGCGTTTTTTCCGCTATGGCTTCCCCGCGGCTCGCTGCCCAAAAGGCTATCATACGTGTTGACGGGCCAAACTTAGAATACCACGTGATCGATGTGTCGGGCTTGGGCGACGCGAAGGCAATACGAGAAAAGGTATTGAAGAAGTTTTTTCATGGCGAGGTACCCTACCGTGATTCCCTTCGGCTCTACTCTACTGGACGAGATTTTAATTCTGGTAGGTGTCAGCGCGTCCGACTCAACTTCGATTAAATTGGCTCCTCACGTTTCGCATCCTTGTCGCACGCAGCTCCCCTTAATGATGATGAGCTCGTGCTTCTATGCGCCGGCTCGACTCCGCAGAATATTAGGCAATTCGTGCTTCGGCCAACCGGGCAGCATATTGATGCTGCCACGGCCCGGGACACACAAGAAAAACTACTGGCGGCCCGGCAGCCGATCACGAGCAGGCAGCCGGGCGTCTCGTTCTCAGTTCCGCTAAAGCGCGACCCCACACCCTTGCCAGATGCTTTCCCACCCCCTCCGACGGCCCCTCCGCAGCCACCGCCGGCCGCAGCTAGCGGCATTACCCGAGACGTCACCATCACGAGGACAGGCTCTAGGCGTGTCAGCCGGCGCGTCAGCCGACGCACGTCGCGTCCGAAGGGCAGCACGAGTGGTGGTGCAACCGACGGCCCCGGTGGCGGTAGCACTGTTGCAGCAGCGCGGGCCCGCCAGACAAGGCGGCTGGTCTCCTTTTTCGGCGAGCGGCCGCCCGACGAGATTCTGTTGCAGCAGCTGGAGAGCTACTTCCCGTTCCTACGGCAACAGCAGGAGCGTGACTCGGCCGGCACGGACGCGTCGGGCGATAGCGCCAGTGGCGGCGGCGGAGTCGGCGGGTCTGTCGCCGCCAGCGACCCCCGTACCTCGTCAGTCGCAACAAGCAGGACCTCGTCGGTCGCCGAACAGCAGCATCCGGCCGGTGTCTGGGCTGACCCCGCTGACTCCGCTGCCGGGCCGAATCGCCTGAGCCTCAAGATCAAGGTGGAAGAAAACCTCCTCAACAAGCGCAAGTCGCGTTTCGCCGGATGGCGCGCGTCGCTACTGCCTGCGGCCGCTCCCTCTCGCCAGCAGTCAGCCTCCTCGGACCTTGCTGCTTTGCCCTCACCACCGCCCTTGAGGCCCGCTGCCGCCACCGGCCTGCCGACCCACCTCGTTCTATCTCCGGATGGCTCCGATCCCGCGCCAGACCACAGCGGCCCGCCAATGCCGGCGACGAACCACGCCACCGTCCCGCTCGCAGCATCGATAATTGGTGGGGTGGCAACCGTCACGGAGGTGGTGAGCGCACCAGATTCATCTGTGGCGGCGACGGGGGCGGCGCCCACAGGTGCCGGTGAGCTGGAACCTGAGCAGTCACAGGTTGAGCCGATCCGCAGCTGGTCGCAGGGCATGATGATCGGGCAGGGCGCGTTCGGTAAGGTGTTCCACGCGCTCAACACGGATACGGGCGAGTTTTTTGCCGTCAAGCAGGTACTGCTTGGGCCAGAGACCGGAGCCAACAAGAAGAAGCGCCAGGACGCCCTCACGACAGAGATGACCCTGCTCAAGGAGCTGGACCACATTAACATTGTCCGGTACCTCGGTGCGTTCCGGTTCTTGCGTTTGCGCTGTCAGACCCACTACGTACTGCTGCCCTTACCCGCACACTTGCCTCGCGTGACGTTTACGCTATTGCCCTCCGTTTACTGAAATGAATTACTCCCCCCCTTTCCCAACACACACACACACACACACACCCCCGCACACACACAATGAATGATGCCGACAGCGGGGTGAGTCGATGGCGGT
>JADGKE010009674.1:0-19689 GCA_026954515.1 Cladochytrium tenue
CCCCCGCCCAACCTTTGCCGACAACCTTCTCACTACTGCTGACTGTCCATTGAAAGCCGCAACGAACCTTATCGCTGTCGTCGATTGACGCAGCAAAATATAAGCCTGCAAAACACACCACGCTTTACTAGATCTGAAGGTCCCCCCACTTCAAATGGACCACCGAAATATATACAGCCACGAACGCGCGTAACGCCAATTCTTATCGGTCGACCGGTATTCGGTGAAAGTGGATTTCCTTTACGACAGCCGTCGGTGTATGCTGGATCACCGAGCCCTCTCTATATCGGGACTTGCTTGTAGCTAGTTGACCTTAGATGAATTCAGCACAGGTATTAATTGGCCTCAGGGTTCACACGTACACACTCATTTTTCATGTCCATATTTACGATAAATATATAAGGTAATTAGCGAGCACAAAAAGCCCGCAGAGGCGCTATTGCGCAACAAGCTCGCCAGTCTGAAGGAAGCGGTCAATCCACGAACGAGCCGCGTCGACATAGTCCCACGACATAAAATCGTGCGGATCGTTATGGACGTCGTCGTGCCGCACGCGATGCTCCACGACGCAAACATGCGGCCCCACTCTCCGTCCCGGAACGGGAGCCCCCGTGCCCCACGGGTTGATCGTCCTGTCCTCCATCTTGACAAAGTTCATCACCTGCAGTCCATCGGCAGCGTATGTGGCCGGGTTGATGAAGTGCGCCGGACACAGGGTCAATACTCGGACACGACCGAGGACGCGCACCGCGGCGGGTCCGGCACGGGCGAGCAGCCGCAGCGCGCCGTGCAGGTGGACGGCGCCCTCGGAGTGGGCGACCTGCAGGAACTTTGCGCGCGGGTGGGCGTGCAGGTAGTCGAGCCAGAGCTGGGCGAGGAGGTAGGCCTGCTTGGAGGTGGCGCCGCCCTCGACGGCCTTCATGCGCAGGGCGTCGCGCGCGAAGCCGGTCAGGCTGCCGTCCGCGTGCGCCTGGTGCGTCGGGTTGTACACGGCGTGGAGGTTGGCGCCGCCGAAGAAGCGGTCCGAGAGGACGACGGCGTCTCGCCCGGCGTGCTCCAGAGTCGGCACGCCCATGCCGTTGATGTAACTGTCGTCAATGGAAAGAAGAAAATAACGATGTTATTAGACCGCGCATTTGCAACAAAGTTCTTAGCAAAGCCCTCAGACTCAGGTTCCAAAATACGGGAGAAATCGCCCACCCGATCCTTCCGACCTCGGGATCCCGTCCGAGCCGCTCGCCCAGCGAGTAGTACTGAGCGCCGATTCCGCCCTCACCAAACTGAAAAGGCAAGACCTCGACGCGATGCAACAGATCGACGCCGCCGCCGCTGCCACCTGCAGATCCCACGTCGGCGGCGGAGTGGCCGAGCCTGCGCAGGGCGGTGTACAGGCGCGGCAGGTCGTCGAGGGCGTGCAGCTCGCCCCAGCGCGGGCCGTGGATGCGAGGATCCTGCATCTTTGCCAGCTCCCAGACCTTGTGGTAGAGGGCTGCGCGCTCGCTGCTCGGGAGCGACGCCACCGCTTCGAGAAGGAAAGTGCGTAGCGCCTCCATGTCCAGGTCGGGCAGCGGCCGGTGGGGTTCCAGCTCCAGGTATAGTGGGACGGTGCCGTACAGCGACACAGCCACCGACTTGATGACACTCGCAGAGAGCGTCTTGAGGAGGTCGAGGGGCGTCCCTTGGTCGATTGCCTGCGTGATGTTGGGTTCCATGACTGTCACAGAAATAAGGACTTTGTTGGAGGCGAAGTGATCGTGTGTCAAAGGTGTTGAGGGTGTTGGTGGTGGCTCAGTTTCTTGTCAAGATAATTATCAACATTCGTGGGCGAAGTCATGTGCGACGGGGGTACATCCAATTGACCAAGCACCGAAGCACGGGCTGCCGGCGCCGCCAGCGGACCAACGCGCCGCGTGGACCAGCTGGGGCTGCTCTACTTTGCGCGACCGCAGAATGACCTAGTTATGCGGACGATCGCCGACGCTGAGGCACGAGTCGGCGAGCCACTCGACGCCGACACGGTCGCCAATCTTGTCGTGCTCGTCTGTGCCTTCGCCGAGGGTGACAACAACGCCGGCGCCCTTCCTTCAAAGCTAACCATGCTTTCACACCACGTCACCATTCGTTGCTGAGAGGCAGGCTCTCTCTTTGTGCAACTGGCAGTTTAAATGGCGTCTGTCTACGTTTGTCACATAATTCACACAATACATCGGCAATTGCTGCTGTGGCATGTGATAATGAAGAGCTACGCCGCTATATCATGCGAGGGGGTCCAGGCTTGTGTATCAATTTAGTGACTGCCGGGTGGAATGCAATGCAGCTACGCCGTCGTATCATGCGAGAGGGGTCCAGGTTCGGTTATAGCGATTGGTAATTCAGTAATTTCGGATACTTGCGCCTGTGACTTTCACCTCCGCAATCCCCCCACAAACATAAACCCCCCCCAAAACCCCCTCACGCGGCGTCTCTCTCGCGCCAAATGAGGTCAAAGATGAGGGGTGTTGGTCGCGTGGCCTTTCG
Organism: Cladochytrium tenue; assembly: GCA_026954515.1. Classification (NCBI taxonomy): domain Eukaryota; kingdom Fungi; phylum Chytridiomycota; class Chytridiomycetes; order Cladochytriales; family Cladochytriaceae; genus Cladochytrium; species Cladochytrium tenue. The sequence goes on from JADGKE010009674.1 coordinate 2,518, forward strand.
CAAACAAAGGGTCCTCATTCCTTATCTCTCAGTTCTTTGAGTGGTGGTCAATTAAGGCTCACGGCATAACATCAACATTCACACTGATCGGGACAGTGCTCGCTACCAAAGGCACAGCATCCAGACCAACGCCACCAGAGGCTACGCCGCTTCCCGATTCGGAAACCCGCGAAGTTCGAAGTTCGCCTCAAAAAGAGCCTCGCCTACCTGCGACACGCGCCTCTACAGCTTCGGATTTTAACGATTCTTCTCAACGCCTACATCGCCCCAACGCAGCACACTTCCCATTCATCGGTGGCACTATATAATGTAAGATACCTCATCCCGGATGTCTCTCGACGACGCGTTAAGTCTAACGGAGGTCAAGGCGAGAGACCATCTCACCTTCATATCCCACCGGCATTCTCTCGGATGTATCGTCAGGGGAGCAAAGCGAAGTAGAATTTTGGGCTAAAGAACCTGGCTCATTGTTGAATTGGCGGGGAGTACCTGTATTCTTCACACCTGCTAACCTGCTCACAGTGCCCAAGACGTCACTTCCACACCGGGTATCTCGGTGCAGCCCCACGAGGACCTCGGAAGTCAAATAGCGGAGCCGATCTCAGATTCCGTAAGTTGCTCTACCTTCCTTACTCCCCGAAACATGGGCATTCACACGCTGAATAACTAGATCGGATGCCAGATCGCGTCGCTCGAACACCTCGGGGTAGCGTGCGGATCAACAACCACTCCGCAAGATGAAGCATTGATTATGTCGCCCGCGGTGCCGCTTGCAATGTTCCCTATACTACCACCGTCGACTCCTATGCCGACGGGCCATGCCGCAATGGAAGAAACTTCAGGCGATATAACCGAGCCAGCGATCGGCACGCAGGGGTTCTGCCGGAACTCGAAGTCGCTCCGTAAGAGCGTATCTCTGACCGCCAATCAAGCTCCGCTTAGCCGGGTGGCGGTGAACGACTCGATCGCGTCAAGCGACGCTCCAGGCAACGATGCCTGCGGAGACTCCAGGATCCGCTTCGCGAGCGAAGAGCCGGGCCGATACACGGACGTACTGTCACCAGAGCTTCATCCAGTCGGCGCGGCACAAGCGGACCAGCTGACTAGGCCCGGCCTCGGTGAAACTGATGGCGGCGGTGGCGGCGGCGGCAGTGGCGGCAGCGACTCCATGGCCGGCTTCTCCCGTGACGGCGCTGGTAACCGCTGTGACAAGTGCAAGAAGGTCGTTGTGGGCTTGCGTGACATGAAAAAGCATATCAAATCGCACAACACGAACCACTGGCCCTTCCAATGCAGCCACCGCGACTGCGACGAACTCGACGAACGCTTCACACGCCGTCACGACCTCAAGCGCCACGAGCGTAGCGTGCATGCCCCAACGACCGTCCACGTCTGCGATTCCTGCGACAAGGACTTTAAGCGTAAGGATGTACTGAAGAGGCACAAGGATGTCTGCCGCCGTGCCGCACGGGCTGGCACAGGACCCCAGGGCGCTGTGGGAGGCACAGGTGGGCCCAGCACTGCCCTCTAAACTGCATTCTTTCTTTTCTTGTCCTTGTTTTGGAATGCTCTTGGTTCTAGGTTTGTCCTTTCTTGGAATGTTTTTGGAATGTTCTTGATCCTTTTTTTTGGTTGCCATCTAAGGCGAAGGCGCGCAAGGAAAACCCATCCCCCCACCTACCCACTTTCCTACTTCATGACGCTTGCGGAGAGAGTCTTGAGCAGGTAGAGGGACGTCCCCTGGTCGATTGCCTGTGCGATGATGGGATCCATTAATGTCAGAAATAAGCGTATATCAAAGGTGTTGACGGTGGCTCAGTTTCCTACCAAGATAAATATTGGCTCCATTTTGGAATCAAGTTCTTTTCGTATTACTTTTGCATTCCTTCGTTCGAAGAAAAACAACAAAAATAATGAAACTGAGTAGAATATAGTTCATCATGCATGTTGTATACCGATATGGCCGCGAAGCCAGTCAAATAAGGATGACATGGAAGAAAACAAAAAGGTGGCAGTGTTCAAAGTGCAGAAAATAAAGTAGGAAGCTATCTACGCCAGCGGTGCGCCCACTGCCGCCGCAGCCTCCAGCGACGCCGCCCACACACGCCCCGTCAGCTCGTCGTCCGCAAGCTTGGCCGCGTACGCCGCGTCCAGCTTGGGCTGCGCCAACCCGGCGTGGAAGTACAGGCCGTGCTCATCCTTCTCGGATGGCGCCCCAGGAGCGGAGGCGGCGAATTCGGCCGCCGAAGCAAGCCGGAACACGTCATCAGCCGCCTGCGCGACGGGCCGACCCAGCAGGCCCATGGCCAGCGACGCCACGAAGGCGACGGGGCGCGGGAGGCCCGTCGAGTACACGTTGGAGGTGTTGACGACGCCCGGGAACACGTGGTAGAAGGACGGGCCGGATGCGGATGCCTTGTGCTCGTCCGCAAGATGCTTGGTCAAGACGTCGACCAGAGCGCCCGACGCGCCAGCGGCCTTGACAAAACTAAACGACTTGGAGAGCTGGAGATCGTCCGGCTCCAGCGCGCCGCCGTTGCCACCCGCCAGCACGTACACCACGCGCGCGTCGTTGGCGCGCCGGAGCGACGGGAGGAGTCGGTTCGTCACAACGAACTGGATCAAACAAGCAAGAAAGTTAGTCAGTGCGATGCAGAATGATGGCGCTGCAATGGACGACGGAGGCGGGAGGGATTTAGGATAGAGAGCAACAAAGTACGAACCTTGGACAGGTAATTCAAAGCAAATGTCATTTCAAGGCCTATGCGGATTGATTGCGAATGATTAGAACCACAGTCTCTTACTCTACGCGATTTTCTCCCTCTTTACCTTCACGCGTCTCCTTGCGGCTCCCGACATTAACATGACCAGCGCTCATGACCAACACATGCAAGCCGTCCTTGGCCACCGCCGGCTCCGCAGCCACCGCGTCCGCAAACTCCTTGCACGCTACCATCGACGACGCGTCCAGCTGCCGGAACTCGAGCCTCTGCTGCTGGTTGTCTGCGGCGACGGCGCGCAGCCGCTCGACAGCTGCAGCGCCCGTGGCAGGGTCGCTGCCAGCGACCAGAACTGAGGCGCCTGCGGCCGCCAGCAACTCTGCGACGGCGCCTCCGATGCCGCGTGTGCCGCCCACCACGACGGCGTTGCGGCCGAGCAGCGGGAGTGCGGTGGTGGAGGAGGTTGAAGATTGTGTGGCAGGCATAGTGGAGTCTGGTTCAGGGAGAGGGGAGGTTCAGGTAGCGAGGAGATAGGTAGGTAGGTGGGTTGTTCGGTTTGTTGGTTTGTTGGGAAGGAAACTGAAGGACGAGGTGTAGTCGCAGTAGTGGATGTCGTTATCGAGGGGAACGAGCCAGTGTATTTAAGCCAGGGCCAACTAGTGCTGTGCTACCATGGTGTATTTCAAACTGGGCCGAATTAATTTCAAACTGGGCCGTGACTGCCAGCCGTGGCCCACGATGCCGAGCCATGATATCTCACTCACCCACCACACCACCACACCACCAACCACCAACCACCCACCACCCACCGTCACCCTTGGGTGCTGTGAGGTTAGATATTGGAGGAATGGGAAAGAAATGGTATTTGTGACTCTCTTCATACCTCGAAACACTGACCCAACGCCAGCCTTGGCCCATCCCAAGTACTTACCGCCTACTCAATTATCCAGGTCCATGGGGGTGTCTAATGGCAATGGCTCTCGCAATAGCTTTGTTCGTGTCGAACACTTGACAGCCTTTCGGTCCAAAGTACAGGACGCAGAGGCATATACACTCAAACGTACAAGCACAATCACACCCTCACTCTCACTCACACTCACACTCGCACCAATTGCGGCAGTGACAAATGAGGCACTTGCGATTCACACCAGCGAGCTCCTTCGCAAGGAGTCAGACTCGCGAGGATAAGGATATTTAAGCCCAGGTAGGAGAAAATGTCGCTGGATAGGTGAAGGAAGGGTGGAAACGGGTGGGGAGTAGGGGTGGGAGAGAGCAACCCATGGCAATGAGGTTCAAAGGACTGCCTAAAACCACCGTCAACCCTGGCCACATCCCTCAATTGGTATTTCTATTCGCTCTCATCTTCATCGCATAACCCCCCCTCAATACAACCTCCTCCGCCGCCGCCGCCGCCATCTCTTCCCCTCTCTCCTCCTGACTCTAAACGCGGCAGCCAAGAAGACCCTTATCTCTTTCGGAGATTGGCCTGGCAGAATTCCCTGATAAGCAGCAGAAATCAAAAATAAAAACTGGAAAAGACCCACCACCGCACACCAACGCCACCACCACGGCCACCACCCTCTTACTTCTCCGACGACCAAAGCTATAGCCATGTTCTCCGGCAAGCGCGACCTCGCTGGCTACGGCGCCACCACGCCCGACCCGGCCTGGCCCGGCGGCGCCCACATCGCCATCTCCTTTGTCGTCAACGTAAGCGTGCTGTCGTCGTTTTTCGCCTTCTCACCGTCACTTACTCTTACCTTCACAACCCTCCTCCATCCCCGACACACGCCCATCCACGCAGTACGAGGAGGGCGGCGAGAACACGCTGGCGAACGGCGACGCGCGCTCCGAGGTGTTCCTGAACGAGACGCCCGGCGGCGCGCCGCGCGCAGAGCGCGACATGAACATGGAATCGCAGTACGAGTACGGCTCGCGCGTCGGCGTGTAAGCAAGCGGGCGGGTTAGGGTCGTTCCGACTCTCCGAGCTCACACGTGCCACACACCCTTCCCTCCCCCCCATTTTTCCGTCTCCTTCTTTCATCCACCTCCTCCCCAGGTGGCGCCTGCTGCGGCTGTTCGCGGAACGCGGATGGCACTTCACGTGCTACGCGGTGGGGCGCGCGGTCGAGCTGCACCCGGCGCCGGTTGCGGCGATGGCAGCGGCGGGGCACGAGGTGGCGTCGCACGCGTACCGGTGGGTGGACTACAGCCAGCTGGACGAGGCGACGGAGCGGGCGCAGGTGCGGCAGGCGATAGCGGCGATCAGTGCCGCGACGGCGTCAGCGACGGGCGTCCCGACGGCGGGGCGGGCGCCGGTCGGGTGGTACACGGGGCGGGTTTCGGAGCGCAGCAGGCGGGTGGTCTGGGAGGAGTACCGCGCGATGGGGCTGGAGCTGCTGTACGACTCGGACGCGTACAACGACGATCTGCCGTACTATGAGCGCGCGCCGGACGGCAGCGCGCACCTGGTGGTGCCGTACACGCTGGACGCGAACGACATGAAGGTGTGCCATGGTCATCCTCCCTCCTCTCGTTCCATCGTCCGCTTTTTTCGTTTTCCTCATGATGCACACCCCCCCCCCTCTACGACGACGACGACAGTACTGCGTGCCGCCGGGGTTCTCGTCGCCGGACGGGTTCTTCACGTACCTGCGCGACGCGTTCGACGTGTTGTACGCCGAGGGCAAGGCCGGCCAGCCGAAGTTTATGAACATCGGCCTGCACTGCCGGCTGGCGGGCAAACCCGGGCGCGCCGCCGCCCTGCGCCGGTTCATGGAGTACGGTGAGGGTTAACAACAAACAACACAAAGGCTAGAAGATTGAGGGAAGGGGAAAGGTGGGCGCAAGGAAGGTACGGCAAGGAGAGGACGTGCGCGAGTGACGTCTTAGTGGTCTCTGGTGTTCTGCATTTGATAACCTTTACTCTGCGCACACCCGCACAACGACTTGCAGTGGCCGGCCACGAGGGCGTATGGGTCTGCACGCGCGAGGAGCTCGCGCGCCACTGGCTGAAGACGCACCCGCCGCCGCCCGCTCAGACGGCTTGAAAGAGGTTGGATGTGTGAGGGGCCGTCAGGGAGCCTGGAAAAGTTCTATTCTTTCTCGCACCCCCCCATTTTTTCCCTTTCTCCTCTTTGCACTTTGCCTTGAGCGCCGATCTTGTGAAACCACCCACAATAACGACTGGTTTGGGTTGCATCGAATGCCCTCCGAGTTTTTTCCCAGGTCACATCCACTGCTTAGCCTCCATTGTTCGTAAGAAAGATAGGAAGGGAAAAAAAGGAAGCCCCCCACTATTTCCGCATCAGTAAAAGCCACCCAGGACGACTTTTGCTCGCGACTCCGGCACAGGACCTGTCGGCGGCGGCGTTACAGGCACGCGGCACATGGCGTCGAAGGCGGCCAGGCGGTCGGCTCGGATCCAGCGGCCCGCAAGCGCCACCTTGCCTCGCACATCCATGTGGATGAAGTCGCCGAGTGTCGTCTGGAGGGATTGGATGAGGAGGAGGAGGGACGTGGTTTTAACACCCTTCCAGCCAGATAGGCCGACCGTCCCTGCCATTATTTCGCCACATCAGCACATACCTGGCTAAGGACCAACTGTGCCGAGAGCGCGTTTAAGGCAGGGAACGAGCACAGGAAGCGCTCTTGCTGTGAGAAGATTGGTGTCGGACGAAGTTGTCGAACAAGGGAAGAAGGGAGGGGAGGGAGGGGGCTCAGTATTTGGCAGTTACAAGTTGCTCGCAGTCGCACCGTTGACTCTTCGTGAGAGACCCAGTTTCGGCACTCCCACGCCGCTCTTGAATCCCAAGCGGGTTCCGCCGAGACATGCGCGTGGCCGACACTACCTCCGGCCGACTCTTCTGCAGTCACGTAGGCTGACGCTGCGCCGTCACCGATTGCTCTTTTAAAGCCGGGAAAGAAGTTGGAGGGGAGAGAGAACAAATCAGTAACACTTCATTCTGCGTCTTCGCCTTCTCACCTTATTGTGCTCGCCAAGTCCACAATCGAATCAACCCAAACGAAGCGAAACTGGCAACCGGCGCGACGTCCAGCCTCTGCGGTAAACGCCAAGAGCCACGCGACGCCCCCAAGGACAGGCGGTGTGAGCAGCGTGGGGCGCGGGTGAGACGCAGGCAACGGAGACCACGGCGGAGCGCCGGCAGCAGAGTTCTGGCTGCCGCCCGGCGGCTGGAAGGGTGGCCTCGTCGGATCGACGTTGGAGACATCAAGGAGGAGGTGGACGCGCTCAAACTTGTGGGACAGCATTACCAGCGTGCGGTAGATTCTCGGCGCGTCAAAAGGCTGGAGCGAGGCCAGTGAAGCTTGCGGCGGGAGGTCCGGGATTCTTATTATTCTTGTATCTAGTTAGAAACGTAGAGCGAGGAGCAAGGAGAAAAGACAGCAAGATTGAGAGGGACCAGTGAAGAGGCTACTTACAGGGCGCAGGTTTTCTCATCAATGATAAAGTCCACATCGACCGGGTGCTCAAACCCGCTGATACTGCCACCGGCAGCGCTGCCACTTCCATAGTCTCGTTCAATGGTATCGACGAGGTAGTCCTTCTCCAAAACCGATCGCAGTGCGGTCATCCGCATCGCACGTGTCCCAGCCACATACAAATGTCGCGTCGACGGACGCGCGGCCGACAGTGGCAGACCGGCGGCCGTCCAGTGCAGCACCGGAACTTCGGGAACCGTGATGGGAACAGAGGCTGGTATGCCCGCGAGTTTGCGTTGCAGCGGTGCTTCTTGGTTGGGGATTTGCTTCCCTCGCAGCTTCATAAACGCGTTAAGGGAGCTGGACGCCGAAAAGCTGGTGCTGACGGGTCTTGATTTGGGCGGGGGCAGGCGAGTCTTCTGTGGTGACGCTTCAAAATAAAAGCGGCGCGGAGGAGGGCGCAATTACTACTGGTTGCGTTGAAATGGACCGACCTGGCAGATCAGTGGATGTTTCTGGAACTGGAGAGACGGTCCTCATCCTCTTATTGGGTGCGAGCTCATCGAGTGACTTTATATGGGAATGATCGACTGTGGACGTGAATTCTCTAGCCTGTGGATCCTTTGCGAATGCCAGCGCCATATGCCCTTGTCGCCGCCAAGCGGTTATTTTCTCGAACGAGTAGCTGTCAGAGGCACCTGGGAGACGGCAATGTGTCAGTCGATGAAGGACAACGTCGCGATTCTACTGACCATTAAAAGCGCTTGTCAACATCGGCACTATACCCCCTACTGATGGCGCTGGGGGCGGCGATGGCAAAGAAGCAACCGCTCGCTGTTTCAAAGACGCCACGGGACTCGTGACGTCGATAGTCTGGCCAGTCGTCCGTTCCATGGCATCTTTCATTGCCTTTACGGGGTTCCACATCAGCCTACAGAGGTTAGCAAAAGCGGCCGCGGTACCATATGCCAACATTCCGTAAAACGGCCCAACTTCGGAGTCGAGCGGGCCAGATTTAAACCCTTCACGGATCGCTCGTTGCAGCGGTCCGTCCTGTGTCAAGCTCCGATTGAATCGGTCCGTAGTCCGCGGCCGCTTCTTCTCACCACCGCGTGAGCCCAACCGTCCTTCACAGGTATCAATGTCAAGCCACCACGCCACTGTACGATCGGCGTCCAATAACTCTGGAGGGTCGTGAGGCTCAACTACTGGTACAGGGATTTTCATTGCCGAAAACTCGTCCAATGTCGCAGATGCAATGCGCTCTTCGCCGCCGGAGAGTGCACAAGATCGCATCAGATCCGACAAAAGCGCGAGGTCTGCGGTCAGCTCCTTCTCGCCATCTTGATCCGTTTCGGTATCCTTGATATTGAAATATTCGACCAATCGAAGTTGGGAGCTGGCAGAAGGATGTAAAATAGCCGTTATTACTTACGATACACCCTACCTCTCGACATGGCCGAATGTCTTTTCGTTCAAATTTGTAGTCAAGAAAGGCTCTGCGGACTTTAGTGGACCTGTACAAATAGAATTCAGATTGAAATACCTTGAAAGAGTGTCTTTCTTAGAGTCGTCGAAGGGACGAGATCAAAGTCGCTCTCGGGAATAAGGACACGCGAAAGCAACTCAAATCGGTCTGCATTATCCGCAGCGTTCTCAAGTTCTAATCAAACCGAGTCAGAGGAGGCGGGCCCATTGTCCTTTTTCTACCCCATCTGAGGATGTTGTCGTAAAGATCATAAAACATCCCCGGCGCGTCAATTACAGACGGCATATGCTGCTTAATGAGCGTAGCTGCAAAGACCTGAAAGCTCAATTCTGGATCAACACCAATAGAGTATAAACGATCCCAGTCGGTAGTTGGAGTATGATAAGGTTCGAACTCCTTTGACTCCATCGTTTGAGTCATCACATGTGAGTCAGATTTTGGGATGATGCGGCCAAACCTCGGATATTGGGAGTGGCGGAAGCCGTGCTTTCTTCGACCAAAGATTCGAAAGCGATTTGAGATAATGCAGAGCACTCTTTTCAATTGAAGGAACGCCCATTCTGCGCGTGTGTGCTTAGCTCGTATGCAACACGAAAGCCTTACATACGCATCAAGTTCGGCATCAGCAGTGGTCACACGGAACTGAACCTGAGCATCGGCAGGCTCCATTAGCAGCTTGGAGAATCTGCTCCCAAGGTCACGAAGGGTGATTGGAGGCTTTGATGGAGGACCTTCGACAAGTCTTTCAGGGAAAATAGAATGCTCGGCGTATAGTTGGATTGGTGGTCCATGCGTGGCTAGAGAACGTGCAGCGGTCACTGGAAATGATTTAGAAAGAACTTCTACAAGATTTGGAAGGCGCTCTTCTCCTTTCTCTGCCTGGACCCAAACTGTCTGACGACAAACCGTCGATATTGGCAGATTCCAAGCTGGGCTGAGTCGACTCGAGCAGAGCCAGTACGTCCGGGACATATGTCTCACTTGGATCGTGCGAAACAGGTTGGATTCGGAGGAGGCCGGCAGCTTCGGCCAGTGACGGTGGTGGCGGCCACTCAGGCATACCCACAGCGACCAGGTGTGCGCGCACCTCATCGTGCCACGACGAGGCCGTGTGCCAGACGGCGGGGTCGTTGTCCGCATCGTCTAAGCCGAGCTCCATCGTGCCAGAAAGGTGGGGTGCCAGTGAGGCACGCTAAGGACGCGGTCTGCGCGTCGTGATTGTAACCGGCAAGCCGCCTCCAAGGTAGAAATTTCAGCGTGTCTGAGCGTAGCTCACTCAGGGCTCGGAGATGAGCCGAAGTTGGTGGCAGCTGCGAGAGGGTGGAGGTAGCGTGGCGCGAGAAAGATCGTGTACCCCCCCATGTTGCCTGCGAGCGTGAGAACAAAAGATGTGGGAACACCCCTTTTGTGTTACCTCACTCAGCTGTGTGACGACAATCCATCCAAGACCTATGCCGCTGACCAACACCGACGACTACGCCATCCGAACGACATTTGGAGGAAAATCCGAACGACATTTGGAGGAAACTTTCACACACCGCAGCATGAGCTGTTCGCGGATGAGACTGTCAGCACCAAGATCCTCGACGTCGGTTGCGGGACTGGGAGCTGGTGCATTGACATGGCCAAGGAGTTTCCGCACGCTGACGTCACAGGAATAGTACGTCTCTAGGCGCACAGCTGATACGTTCGCCGTTTCTTTTGTATATGAGCTTATTGTTACTGGTCCCATATGAGCGTACGGAGGTGCCTGACAACTTGACGTTCGAGATGGGGAACGTGCTGGATGGCCTCAAATGTAAATGCAGGCGTTCGATCCGCAAAACTAACTCCCTTAGATCCGGACAACACCTTTGACTTTGTGCATCATATTTGCGCTGCCAAAAGGTTCCTTCCCTTCGGTTTTAAAGGAGCTTATCAGGGTGACGAAATCAGGAGGCTACATACAAGCTAACAAGGTAACAAAACGCAACCCACTGAATTTTTAATGATCGGCCAAAAGGCGTCATTCGAGATATGCCACTATATAAAAGGCGCTAACGACGAAACGCCCGTGACGACCGGAAGCGCTGCTACTTTGTTTCGAACTTGTAAGCGAAGTTGACAGCATGAACGTTTCTCACCAACGTTGTAGCGGTGGAAGCGTTCCGAGCGCGCGACGTTGATCTCGACATTGGTAAGATGGCTTAGGTCCCTTTCCCTCCCTGATCAAAATATAAGGCCCAAAAATCCAGTCGTATCTGGCAGATGCGGGACTTCAAAACATTCATGCTTTTACTAGGACAGCACCAGTAACTTTGCTTCACTCTTCCCCCCCCCCTCACCCCACCAAAACCACCTAATATCATGAGCGTATGGCGTGGATGATTTACTTCTTTTCTCTCTATCGTCTCGTCGCACCTTCCCACTCTCATTTTTCTCGAGCTTGGATGGAACGGCCCCATGGGGAGGCTTTTCCTGTCCGACACGTAAGCTGGTATCTTCGTCATCATGAGTAAAAAGTGCCGTCAGACGATGATCAACTCTGACTCGCGCACCTTCGCCTTCTTGGGGGGAAGTACGATAGGCAGATCTCTGGGTGTGAAGGGGTGACTCGAGGGTGGTACTTATTTGAAGGTTGCCATTCACGCTCTGAATTTGGTAGTGCGCTGAAACAGTTTATTCTGGAGCACAATAAGATGAACAATTCCAAAATTTCGACACCCTTGTCGCAAAAACTTGGTGTGGCGCAGACAGAAGGCTAGACCACAGCCGCTCACGCACGGCGGTGGCCAAAGCAACACCTGCTAAGCTTTCACTCCTGGCCCTCCCGCCAGCACCTGTCTCGCGGCCGTCATTTCATAGAGGTCTTGATTGTTGAAGAAGGTTGGTTCCATTATGTGAGCAATAAGCCATTAGCCTGTTGATTGGTGACTTTTGCCTATCGCATCCACTCTTCTCCCCTCCACAACTACGCGTTATCCTTACGCCTAGCCGGCTCACCAATTTGCATTCACGTCGACTTCAAGTCCTCGCTCTTAAACCTTCTTCCCTTTCCCTCCGTTTTTCCCCTTTGAACTTTGAAACCCTTTTGTCTATCTAACTCTTGCCTTCTTTTTTCTCCTCGTATCTTGGATCAGCCCAAATATTCCTCCCAGCTCATAGCGATGCAAGCGATCAAAGACGGCAAAATCAACGCCCCAACGCCTCCAAAGTCTCCAGCACCTGCACTCCGACAATTTCGATCATTTGTACAGCGCTTTTCAGATGGTGCCGATATTGCGAAATCGGCGCTGGAATCCTACTGTCCCGACCCGTTCAAGTCCATTCTCATGCCACTAGTGGACTTGCTGAATTTTCTCGCCAAGTACTACCTCCAGATGGTCGCTAATAAGGAGGCAGCCGCTAAACTGGGTCTTACGTGCTTGTCGGCTACCCACTCTATCAGGGACCTGCTACTGGGTGATCCGGAATCGATTGCCTCGGCTGCACACCATCCTGCCATTGAAAGATTCGCTGAGCTAATTGTTGAAGCCCACAACTACATTGCCGAAACGTTCACACCGCCGAGAAGCCAGCAGAAGAGTTGGTTCGCAAAAAAGACGGCGGCTGCAGCAGTTTATTCAGTAAAAGTCAAGCTGGAGGGCTACGATCGAGAGCTGAGGGACCAACTTCTAGAGGTCGGGCTAGCGGTGAGCGTGTCAATACATTCAATGCTGGTTGTCTTAAGGAGCCAGAACGACGAGTTATATCTCCAGCAGCGACGAACCTACGTCGTCGAGCGCGTTGCAAGCCTCACGGAAGCCAGTAGTGCGATCCAAGCGATTTCGGGCGACGACGACGATACGACCCCCGACAGCAAGGCCGACAAAGTGGCCAGCATTGCTATTGCAGCTAGCATTACGCGCAGACGGCTTGATACTGACATCGCACTCAACAATGTCGTGCTCGACAAGGAGGACGTCGCTGAATTATCGGAGGCAGTCGCGCACGTCCACAAGGATGCCCAATCAGCCGTGAAGCAGTTGGACAGAAATCTAAATATTGAAGAGTGGATGATTAATGTCGAGTCAGTTTCGTTCAGAGAGAGTGCAGACCATCTGCTTGGGCGAGGTGCGAGCGGAAAGGTGTTTCGGGGAGACATGGACGGCAAGAGCGTGGCAGTGAAACTTTTCGACCTGAGCGGGACATCCTCACTCACCGTCGAACTGAACATTGCCAAGGAGATCGAGGCGTGGCGTCAGATCTCGGACCACCAAAATATTGTCACGCTGTTTGGTGTCTGCACAAAAACTCGATACTTCATTGTGTCAGAATACTGCGACAGTACGTACCCGCACCCTTATCTTACATTAGTGTCTCACATTGGTGTAGACGGAAACTCGCGAGAATACCTTCAGCGGCTTGCGTTGCGCGGCCGAGATGAGCGATGGACCACCGCACTCCTAAACATCCTGGCTGAGTCTGCAGATGCACTTCAGTTCATGCACTCCAAGGGCCTAATACACCGAGATGTCAAGGCTGCCAACATCCTCGTGCGCAAGGATGGCTCTGCGGCCCTCGGCGACTTTGGGTTGAGCAGGGCAGTTGGACGAATCTCAACCAACTCGAACTTGGCGATGAAGGGCACACTGAACTGGTGCTCTCCTGAGCAGCTAACAGCTACGGCGCGCGAATTGACCACAAAGTCCGATACTTGGAGCTTTGGTATGACCATATACGAGCTGCTGGAAAACAAGGACCCATACGAGGAGTTTCACGACGCGTTTCAAGTTCGGCTCGCCATTACTGCCGACCGTCTGGAACTCCCGAAGCTAGAAGGAATTCCTGCTAATTTGGAGTTTCTCATGACGCTGATGGTTGACTGCTTGAAAAAAGAACCGAGCAGGAGGATATCCGATGACGACATGATCCAGAGGATTGCTGACGGTGAGGCAGCAACGACTGACGCACAAGCGCTAACAAAAAGTAATTCACATTAGGTATTCCATTCAGGAGATTGCAGCGCGCTGCTGGAAGGGGAGATGCTACTGCGCAGTTTTTCGTTGCGCTTCATTATCTTTTCGGATTTGGCACAGCGCAAGATGAAACGGCCGCAAGGCAGATGCTCGAGAAGGCTGCAATGCAGAAGCAATACATCGCGACTCTCTACCTGTGTGTCATGCTGTCAGCGGGAATCGGTGGCGAAGCTGACGTGACTGCGGCTGATTCCTTGAGCGCCAAAGAATCCATTACGGCCGAGGACCTTGAAATGGAAATAAACCGCCTGAAAACCGCTGACGTCGATGCTGAGTCATTGCACACGAAGGGCCACGATTGGGCTAGCCGACTTGCAAACGGATTGCCGTCCGTACGTTTCCGTGGCTATGCTGAATTCTTGCTTGGTGTACTGTATCGCGAGGGCTTTGGAGTGCAGCAAGATTACAGGCGCGCTGTTAAATTACTCGAGAGTCTTGCGGCCCGAGGACTAGGTATTGCTACGAACGCAATCGGTTTGATGTACTACTATGGCCGGGGTGTTACCCAGAGTTACTCAGACGCGGTCGTTTGGTTGCGAAAGGCCGCGGACCAAGGGCACGCAGGTGCACAGAGAAACCTCGGTGTCATGTACGACAATGGCCAAGGCGTTACCCAGAGTTACTCAGATGCGGTCATGTGGTACCGAAAGGCAGCGGACCAAGGGCACGCAAACGCACAAAATAGCCTCGGTGTCATGTACGACAATGGTCAGGGTGTTATCCAGAGTTACTCAGACGCGGTCATTTGGTACCGAAAGGCAGCGGACCAAGGGGATGCAAGCGCACAATATAACCTCGGTGTCATGTACGACAATGGCCGGGGTGTTACCCTGAGTTACTCAGACGCAGTCGTTTGGTACCGAAAGGTGCACAGTTTAACCTCGGTGTCATGTACGAAAATGGCCAGGGTGTTACCCAGAGGTACTCAGACGCGGTTGTTTGGTACCGAAAGGCCGCGGACCAAGGGGATGCAAGCGCACAATTTAACCTCGGTGTCATGTATGAAAAAGGCCAGGGTGTTACCCAGAGTTACTCGGACGCAGTCGTTTGGTACCAAAAGGCCGCAGACCAAGGGATTGCAAGCGCACAATTTAACCTCGGTGGCATGTACGAAAATGGTCAGGGTGTTACCCAGAGCTACTCGGACGCGGTCGTTTGGTACCAAAAGGCCGCGGACCAGGGCGACCTGGATGCCAAGAATAATGTGGATAGGATTTCCAATCGTCGTTCCGCCAGTCAGCGGCCCTGGTTTAGCCGTAAAATGTGAAAAAGGGTTGATTAAGCAAATGTAGGCTGTTAGTTGCCTATTATTGATTTTTTATTCTCTGGAAATCCCCCTTTTTCAACCTCCACCTCCTACAACCCCTTGTTCCGCTTTTGCGGCGCAGCCCTGAGGTAGTCGCAATAGAAACATTTCCTGGCAGTTTGCGTGCGACAAAGCAACGCACCATGGGGTAGGGTTTAGGGGGTTTCAGGGTATTTGACATTGGCCAGTTGCAAGATTGCCGTGCTATCAGCATTTATGATCTAGAGTCGGGAAGCAAGGGCACAGCGTCAAGCTCCACAGAACTTAAACTTCTTGAGCGAAGACGTGGCGACCTGAACATTCTCTTTGTGTTTGATGAGGCTCGCGGCTTGCTTTCCCGAGGCGAAGGAAGCAATGACCAAGAACTCTAGAAGCACATTTCTGAAAGTGCGTTTGCTGGTTGCGACGCGTAACATTCCACCAATTTTGTGACCTGGTGCGCAATCCTCGACTCAAGATTTGTCCAGGCCGATGTCATATCTGTCGGTGCACACCGCTAGCGCCAGCGCCAGCGGCGCACCAAACGGCGGGGTGGCCTCGCTGCGTCGATAACCAGCGTCCCGGCGGGCGCGGTGCGCGGCTGGCACATTCAGCTGCCGCTGGCTGTCGTCCTGATTGCCCTTGTATTTGCTTGCACTGCTCTCGTAAGTAGGCTGGAGCAAGAAATGACGGGGGAGGGGGATATACCTTGTCGTACATGGCGAAGTCCAAGAGATGCACTTGGAAAGAGATCTGTTCAATCATATTCTGATCCATTACATCTATACCGACCTCTATTACCCTTTTCTTTTTCGGTCAGAAAAGATCGGAGGCATCGTAGCGTTCATGGCCATTTCGCAGTCGACCACGGTGGCGCTGCAGTTGGCCGACGACCTTGATCTGGTGCGCTCCACTCTCTATTTTGTCGATCTTGATAGAGTATTTACAAGTTCAACCTGTTGTTAATCGCCTGCCCACTTTTTCGCTAGTCGCTCTTGACCACCGCCAGCGCTTTGGTCAAGAACATGCTGCAGCTGGTCGTCAATTCGACCGTTGATCTGGCCAACGACTACGAGATGACGAGGTCGGGGAAAGTCCTAAGGCCCAGAAAAAAGCGCACTAATTTGCATTGTCACAGCTTTGTTACTCAAGGTGCTCCTTACAACTGACGCGTATATCCGAGAATGTAATAGACAAGCGATCCGGGGGGTTTGGCATCCTGCAAATCTGACTTTCTCGTGTTGCAACCCTCACAAAAGACTCAAAAAGATGGCGATGCAGAGCAGCAGGTTGGAGTTCCTGTCTGTCACTGGGCTGTACTTTCACACGGCCGCGAACGGCTCTCAAGCACTGGCTACCTGAAGCATGGGGCAATGGAGATTGATTGGCAGGTCGTGATCAAGCAGGTAATTATAGCCGTCGGTTTAATGTGGTCGATCAAAGTTATTTCGCTTTGCTTCCAAGTTTCGCCGAGCTTCTCGCTCTTTGGCTCCATTTTCGGCTCTGGCCTTCCTCGCCGTCTTCATTTTGATCCTTTCTCTTTTCCTCTTTTCTTCTTTTTCGCTCAAAACTTCGGACGCACAGGCCACCAACTTTGACTTCAGCAGTCTTCACGACGGGCTGCTAGTGCGATCGTCGTGGATGGTGGAGATTCGCAGATGCAAGAGTCCTTCTCGGAGATGCTCCGCAAGCTCGCCGCGGCGGCGGAGCGCAACAAGGCGCTGAGTCCTCCAGGATAGATGGAAATACTGTCTCCGCCAATCAACCAAAACGCAAGATATCGGGTGAATTGTTCGATAGACCATCGATCGCCAGTAGGCCATTGTGTCCCTGCTCTGGTACCTGGATCGCTCGTAGAGACGCGGCGGACCTCGCAGTTATAAGGCTTTGCGATACTTCAGACGATGATTTTGGACCCAAGTAGCCCGAAACTGTGTATATCCTGGTTGTACTTCCGCACAAAGTGCACAGCACGCCGCGCCGCTTCCGAAAAATGCAGAAAATATCTGTGCGCTTGTTGTGTCTGTCTGTATGTGCACCCACGGACCCTTGCGGCCAACCTTCCCGATCGGGCAAATTGGACAAGCACGAGGCGCGCCGTGGCTGCGGCACGCGGGTGGTGGCGGCTCCAGGAAAACTGCGGCCTGGCATGCAGGGAAGTAAAAGAGTGAGAGTGAGAGGAGGAGGGACAGAGAGATAGAGTGAGGGAGAGATTGAGAGAGTGAGAGAGTGAGAGAG
>JADGKE010009675.1:0-19585 GCA_026954515.1 Cladochytrium tenue
TTGGTCGAGTGCATGGCCACCACATTCAACGTCCCAAACCCTCTGACCTGGGCCGACTTTTTCAATAACATGTACAGGATCCCCAACTCTGTTCTCTCAGACCTTGTTTTCAACTTCAAAACGGCGCCGCTGACGCACCGCGAGGAATTTGAAGCCGATTATGCTCCACGCGAAGACGAGGATCCACGAATTCTTCAAGCACGACAAGAGCTTTGTAGGGATAAAAACCTGAAGCTATTCCCTTACTATTACCTCGACGACAAGTACGGCATGACGTTTGCAGATCGCGAATTGATATTACAACGTTTCGAATCTGGTGAAGATCAACTCGCCTACGACAGGCTGGTGGCAAAGGTCAAAATGCATTCGCCCTGAAGTTCTACGTGACCAGTATTTTGACGTATAACCTGAAGTTTTCGTTTTGTACGCGTTGCTTTGGAGTGTCTCGACAGTGCCCCCCTCCTTTCCTATCCGTTCCGTTTTCTCGGCTGCCCCCTATTATTTGTATACAGCAAACCACAAGATCTGAAGCCTCCCTTCCTCATTCCCCACCCACCTCCCATTTCTCCTTCATCCACCAATTGAGGAGGTGGAAAGTGAGAGAGAGACATAGACGGACATTGTGAAAGGGGGTCGGCCAGGAAGGAGAAGTGAGACAATGGGGCTAACGAGCGACAACCAGCCATCAAACCCCCGTGACCCACACTACCGGCCGAGAGCTAGAAACGCGAACGCCGCGTAGACCGACACAACGAAAGCGAGGATGGCCAAATAATTGATCACTACTATTGCTTAAAAGTTTCTCGTGTGGCGACAGGGTTACCGGCAGTTAGTTACTATGCACGCCTAACGGGTTTCAATGTGCCCACTCAGCCAAAGGACATGGATGCTCCAAACTTAAACATCCTGTTTTCGGTAAGCTTACGCCTTCGTGCATATAAAAGAGTTCATTCGCGCCACCACTTTCCAGAGCTCGCGTGCGCAGAAGAATTACTGGGATTTCAAATTGCCAATCCGAATTACCACGGTGTTGTTTCAGGCGCACTCTCTCAGAGGATTTTTGTTTGCATGACGAGTCCCTACGAATAGGAATTGGGTGTTTTATCCCAGTCAGCACAATGCCAATGGGCGGGATGAGTCTCTTAGGGCTACTTGAACGCCTGGAGGAATTCAAACGTTATGGTCACCAGTTTCAGAGGAAGGTTTATTTGCCGATCTTATGAAACTTATTCCTGACGGCTCAACTTACTTCGATTCCAAGTTCAGGCACACATTAAACAATCAAATATTGATATTGATGAAGTAGGTCAACCGTTCAGATGTATTTGTCGATTTCACGTCGAACGGGTTGTTTTCGATTTTCTTCTTGGACACAGATAAAAACTTTGTCCTATTCGTTTATCAGCTTTTAACGCACTATCCATACGCCTGAAAAGCTCGCTGAATAAGATGGCTCTCTTTAAATGCTAATATTCTGCTTACGCAAGCATTATCGCGGCAAAGCAGATTATAGACGGCGCCGCCTTGATATACGACGAAGCTAGTGAAAACCCCTTACTCCGTTCACTGGTGCATGACCGTCAAATGGGTGTTCTGATCCAGTTTGATTAGCTTGTGATGTGGCCATACGTCGAACTGATGCATGCCATCTGGAATCTGCCTACGTAGCTTTAGTTTGTGGGGAACCAATGCCCATGGAGATAAGTGCTGGGCAACATTTCGTCTTTGTCCAACCGCGTATCAAATTGATATGTGATTGATTGGCCACATAGCCCGCCACTCCCGCGATATTTTTTCACCGATAAAACCATGAGCAACCTAACTATTCCTTTGGAGGTGATGGGAGTATGCACGTCGTTGTGATTGGTCTGTAGAAGTCCCAGTTTTGTGAAAGTTCTTCGCCAAAGAATGTTTTTATTTCCAAAAATGAGAAAAAAACAGAACATGTTTATCAACCAACACACAAGCAAGCATATATCACTCAACCAGCCACAGTAAGTCATCAGTACTGCCCCTATCATCGGGGACTTCCTCGGCCGAGAGCTCTGCAACTTTGACCGCTGCCCAGAACGCCTTCAACGCCATGCCCGCAACTGCAGGTTTCACAACAGCTGTTGCGGTCTGAGGATCAGCAGAAGCTGCTGCTGCCACGTCAGCCAGCAGGCTCTTGAGGTGAACGTAAACGCCGCGAGCATCACGGTCTACGGACTGCTCGGCCTTGACTTCTACCGAGTTGTCTGCGTCTGCACAGCCATCCATAATGATGTCGTCGCCCTCCTTTGCCGATTTTTTATTTTTGGCAGCCTCGATGAGCTTGTTGTACGCAGTCCGATTGCGAAATCTTGGGCTGGTAGCTTTTGTGGCGAGCTCAGTGACTCCTCCTTTGGTGACGGCGCGCTTCAGCACGTTGGATGCAGTTTGGTAGGGCGTCAGACCGACAGCGTCTTCGTGGGCCACAGCGATAATTGAGCCCACACGGCGGCGCGCGACCACTGGGTTGGGCGTCTCTGCGGCGGCACAGGCGGCTTGGTTTTCTCCAGAGCTGTTGACGGGGACGCGGGCTCGGGCGTCGGCCAGCATTTCGTCGGTGAGGGTAACGACTGCGTCACGGAACTGTTTGCGCACAGCCAGATGGAGCGCTTGGACCCCGGACAAATGCTCGACGGCATCGAGCATACCATCAACGCCGGCTTCGCGGCCGGCGGCGATGAGAATCTTCATGGTCTGATGGCGGCCTTGGGAGGCGGCTAGCATCAAGGGTGTGTGGCCGAAGCTTGGGCAACATGCTGCCAGTGCAATGCGGGCAACTGCCGGTTCCATCAATTTAACCAGCATTTGCACGGTTGCGTGGTGGCCATAGAAGCTGCATACCAATCAATATTATAAGAAATAAAACAAAACAATCGGTTAGCAACGTTAAAACGAACTTAAAATGGCAAATTCATTCTAAAAAATGCCGGTCCAAACCTTGCAAAGTGCAGTCCGGTCCAAAAGTGCAAGCCATCTGTAGAAGAAAGCATCCTAGCGCAACTACCGTTCCCGGACAGGTGCCGGTCGATCTCGAGGAGTCGCTCGGCGCACCGCGCCCTCCCTTGTGCACAGGCCTGTAGGAATGGCCGCAAATCGTCATCGTCGCCGATCTGGTAGGCAGCGAGAGCCAGTGTTTCCGGTTGGCTTGCGTAAGACGAAGCCAGCACTTCAATCATACTAGGATAGTTCATCTTGATGCACAGGTGGAATGGAGATAGTCCGGATGTCTTTGGAAGGACTGCGATGTTTGGCTCACGAAGCGTGGCTTCGCGCCGTGCGACCTCTTGCGGCACAAATCCAAATATGAGAGCAGTAAAAAGCCTCTGTGTTTCACTCGACGCAGACAGTAGCACCGTTGTCCAGCGTGTTTCCAGTGCATTTCTCAAGTATGAAAGACAAAGGTCTGTCATAACGTCGATATTCGTGAATAGGGGGACCAGGTCTGCTCGCTTGTGTGATATGGCCTTGTGAAGCATGGAGTTTGAGAACGAGTCGGACTTTAGGCGAGCAATAATTCCTCTCTTCAACAAGTATTCAGGGCCAAGGTCCGCCTTTATTGGTGCCTGTTCAGCTGAATCTCGTATTTGGGCTACTTCAGGATTTAGCCCTGTGTAGTACTTCAATCTCCCGCCTGGCAACTGGGCGCCAGCAGGCAAAGCTTCCTGACGCTCCTCGTCTGCTGTCTTGCGACGTAATCCAAGAAATTCCCCAATATCAACTCCGCAGAGCGTCGTGCTGGATAATATTTTGATTAATATACAAAAGACTGGTTTTGTTTCGAGATGAACCAATTGACTTTCGCACCCATGCATACCTGACGAGAAATTTGAAAAACTCCGGCGTACTGCACATAACAGCCCTAAATTGACAGTGAAAAAGTTAGGGCCTCGTATTATCACTGGAACGGCTTTGAAAAAAAAAATTCTTACAGAGAACTGCACTTCAGCACTCCTCCTGATATCTGACCTCCATTTAAAAGAGATTGGAGCAGCGTGTCCGCAGGAAATCGGTCAAGATAGTAGTTGTAAACATGTAATTGAGGTGCAACCACTGACTCGACTCGCATGACAGTAAACTCCAAAGATTGGACGGCCGCAATCAAAGCACGCATCAGGGACTCATCACTGCGGATGATGCAAAAGTCAAACACATTCAAGGGTGCCTCCGTATTTAGCACGCTTGCAGGGCACGTGATTGCAGTTCCAATCAAGCTGATTTTGAGCGAGGCGCGCTTTGAAAGCAAATCAACTGGCGTCTTATGCGTCGAAACTGGGATCTGGAGTGTAGCCTTGCGCAAGCTGCCTGCTTCTACATCTCCAATCTCGCCCAGCCGGGCTGCCTCGGATACTTCCTCTTGCAACTGCAACTGTGGCACCGGCGCGTCATCGCTCTCCGCCATCTTGTCAATGTCATAATTGTTCAGAACGGCGACTGCAGGTTTGGTTTTGCGTTTCTCTTCCTCGCGTTGTTCGTGTGCAAGTCGGAGCTCACGTTCTTCATCCGTTTCGTTGGGACTGTGCTGTGCAATGGCAATCTTGAGAATAGTCTCTAATAACCCTGGGTTGCCTTGCATCGCAGCCACGTGAAATGGCGTCAATTGGAGTGGGCCTGTGTGTGAGAAGCTTAGCATTCCTCAATTTAAGCCGAAATAAAACTCTCCCGTATTTCCCACTCAGCGTTCATTTGCAGAGAATCTCACCTTGAACATAAACTAACAGGTTGTTCGCCGCGATAAAGCTAGAGACTTCCAAGCTCGAGGCACCGCGCCAAATCAGCTCATACAGGCTATGGTATAGTCCACCCAAAGCATAGCTGCGCTCAGCATCTGCAAGTGCTTCTTCCGGTGTCTTTTTCATTGGCCTTGATGCTGGCGTGGTCATAGGTGCGTACATTGTGAACAAGGGATTTCGTTCCTCGAGCTCTGGTGCATCTAGTGCAATAGGAATAATTTTCGAAGAAGAATCGGTCGGATTTTGATTTGGGGTTGGCAAAGTGTTGACGAGCATATTTTGATTTGGGGGCAAGGTGATGCCGAACTGATTTTGATTTGGGTTAGGCCATGTGTTGGCGAGCATATTTTGATTCGGGGGCAAAGTGATGCCAAACTGATTTTGATTTTCGTTTGGCCAAGTGTTGGCGAGCATATTTTGATGGGGCAAAGTGACGCCGAACTGATTTTGATTTGGGGTTGGCAAAGCGATGCCGAACTGATTTTGATTTGGTGTTGGCAAATCGTTGCCGAACTGATTTTGATTTGAGGTTGCATATCCACGTTTAGTTGGTTGTGTAGCAGGTACACCAGCAATAGCGGATTGGCTGTGTTTTGCAATGATGGAAGCGACAATGTTATGTCCACTTATGGTCTTCTTTCCGATGTAGAGTGTCCGCACTGCCTGTTGAAACAGGTTCCCATCATGGATCCCAATGGCCCGGATAACTTCTTCCTTGACACGTTGAGCTTCCTAATTATTCATCATTTGACCGAGAAAAAGCGTTATTGCAAGATCATTTCAAACAGGTATACAACATTAAAATGTCAAACAGGGGGGAGAGGAGCGGACTTTTACCTCTTTCGCTTGCCACATTTGCTCATAAATATCCTGCAAATTAACTCCCGGGCCACTCCTCAACGGCATTGGGAGACTCAATCGCATTGTTTCAACTTCCATATACTTGTCCAGTAGTTGCGAGCAGTCAGAATGTCTGGCTCGCGTCTCCTCCAGCAATTGTTGATGAGCAACGAGGTGCCCTTTCACAGCCAGCCAACCATTAGCCTCCAGTTTTTCACACCAGTCGTCTTCGATTTCCATTTCGCTGAACAGTGGAACGCTAGTGTTGGCAGCTTCCATGAGTAGCTTCCGGATCCGAGCCAGACGGTGTAAATGGACCTCGCCCTCAATCAATTCATCCAGCGTAGTGTCGAGGTCGGAGAAGTAAGATCTCGTACGTGTAGGATATCCGATTTTGTTTTTATAAAGATTTTGAGCCTCGTTCTTTGCAGTGACGCCGGTTGGATATCCAGACCGCTTGTACCCCTCATCAGTCAAAATTGCCTCCTCAATAGCGCCAAGATGTCTGTCGAGGAACTCATTTGTGATGTCAATCACAGTTTCTCTTGCTGAGGTTGCTCGTTTCGTTGTTGATCCCAGTTCTCGCTGGAGAAGGTTCTTGAATACAAAATGTTCAAAAGAGTATGGAGTTTGCAAGGAGTGCTTTTCAAACCATGCAAGAAGGTTACTTTTTGGTTGATTTGGTGTTATTGTCGGCGGCGGAATATTTTTGGGCAATTTGGGAGCATCGAGCATCGATGATGCAATGGAAAAAACGTTGTCTGGCACCTCCAAGTTTGGCATTGTGAAATCCCAGACCTTCGTGCCAGGGAGACTGGACGTCGGAGTTTTGTATATTGAAGAGGCATAGCCGGCATCAGCAGAAAAGTTGATGTAAGGATTATTCTTTATGGATTGCAGAAGGGCCTTCATTTTTGTGACCTTGTATTTCATGGCCAACTCCACAAGCCCAAAAAGTGTCTGTGAAATCGGATTGTTGTTCGGAGCTCGCGGTACGATCTGCAGGCCTGATATTGTCTGGACTCTTTCAAACGAGGAGTAGAAACGGAAAGCATGTACGCGTCGGTTAACATTACTTGTGTATGATATTTGGCTGCATTCGGCCACGTCAGCACCATGATGCAAGAGAATTTGGACGCAGTCAACATTCAATCCGTTAACTGCAGTTTCAAGCGGAGATACGAAAGTGTCCATTGAATATGTTGCATTTGATGAGCCCGATATTCGTTGATGATACTGCTTCAGTATCTCCATATCGAATTTTGCCTAAATGCCAGAGCTAGTTAATCTCAGATTCTGAAAAGGCGCTCATACCTTCCCGCCATTATCAAGCAAAATTTGCAAAGCCCGTGGGTTCCCTTTTGCGGCAGCAATTGATACGGGAGTTGACCTATTGTTGTCCATAGAATTAATTGCTAGGCGAACATGGCGAGTTGCATGAGGATATGCAGTACTCAATGCTTTGACGCTGTTAAATAAGCATTTCAGAGCCTCGCCAGTTGTGTCCTCTGCTGCCAGAGTGTGGAATATGGTCTCAAACTCTTGATTAACCTTTCCATGCGAAAGTTAATTTGTGCATGAAATCTTTACGAAATTGGTCTTACCAAAGTCAAGGGAACAACGCACTCCACCAAAGTTTCAACAACAACCTGGCGTTTTGTCGCTTCAGGGCAATATACTGCAATGGAGTAGGGTGTAATAAGTTTCTTTCCAGGATACTGAACAGGCTTAATTTTAGATGCGCCATGATTGATGAGAATTTTTATCATCGCCAGCTGGACATGGAGACACGCAAAATGAAGCGCAGACATTTTGTAGTCCCAGTCAATTGAGTCCAAGTCGATTATGTCATCCTCGACAATAACACCTTCCTGAGTTTCCTCTCTGGAATTATCGTCCTTTACTGTGGAATCAACAATGTGGAATTCGTCTTTCTCATAGACCTTTTCCGCCATTTCGACATCCCGCTCTTCTCGCGCTTCTTCGTGTGTGATAGACTCGTACTCCATTGCATCTGCATCGTCAATTACTTCTGTCCGTGACTTTGTTGCAAAAGAGTCTGCAGTACCGCTTTCGGCTGTAGTGACTGTGGACCTCACGTCGGCCATAACAACGATTGCGACTTTGGTTTTTGCAGCAAGCTCACGGGCTTCCTTATGAGCTTTGTTTTCAGCGTTTTTGCGAAGGAATAGCTCTGCAATGTCAACAAGACCGTGTTCCGCACAGATATGAAGGGCTGTTTGCCCATTGGGTAAATTGAGGCTGATTTTTGCTGGAGTCTCTTCAATCAGAAACTTTGCACACTGGAACGAATTGCACGTCGTAGCATAAAGCAAAGGTGTTCGGCCGAGCCAGTCGCGTCGATCAGGATGAAATCCTTTGGACTGGGAGAGTTCCTGAAGCGCCTTGACGTTGTCAGAAGCAAGAATATCAATGAGCGCTTGTGCGTAATCAGGAACAAGTGCGTCCGTCGCCCACTCGTCATCGTCAATCGGGTTGAAACTCCCGACTGCTTGACGTCCTGGATTGTCTTCAATGAATGAGAGTTTCCCACGAACAAATTTTCGGTCTTCAGAAGTGTCGTAATCCTCAGGAAGCGGTGGGCATTGTCCACAACAGTCAAGCATTACTTGCTCCATGGTGCCGAAAAACATTGGGTGTTGGTGATGCCGTGTACTTCGCATCATGGTCATAAGATAAGGATTGTTTAGGTTCTTGTCCTTTCGAAATGCTTGTTCGCGTATGCTCCTCGCAGTATATCCAGGACCTAGAAAATAAATAGAGCGTTTTAATAAAAACCCCCGAATCAACGAGATCAACAAACCAAATGGAAGAAAAACAGTTTGATAGTCAGAAGAATCAATATCAAAAGCTTTCAAATTGTTTGCTCGTTTCCACGCCATTGACTGATATGCTCCTGCACGCTCGTGTTGAGGGCGAACAAATCGACGGCGTTCTTGCTCTTTAAAATTCAATCGTCGCCCAGCATCGGACATTTTCTCAAGCATCAAGAGCCTGCCAAGGCCATTCACCTTCTCAAACGAGCGAGCAAATATTTGTGGGTCCACCTTCAATAGATCGAGACCAGGAACACGGACCTCCAAGCCTCGATCGGCATACTTGGCCAAGCGTAATTCGTATGTGGGAGAGCGCCTCGACATGTCGATAGTATTGACAGATGATGTTAGAGCCATATGGGCACGGCGAGTAAACCAAACATCAGTTCCATCAAAGCCGACTGAGCAGGCATCCACGTCAAAGCCTGCTAGAACTTCCGATGGGCTGTGGTAGAGACGAAGAACAATCTTGCACAAGAAGGATGAGCCCATAAAAATAATCTTGGACAAAGAGCTCTCACCTGAATATGGCGATATGGATACTGCGAAACAACAGTAACTGCATTTGCTGTGCGAAAGGCCAAAGTCTCAAATGGAATGTTACGGCAGATGATTTTGTAAATTTCATTCATCTTCTTCTTTGCACCAGCTTCATCCAATCCATAAATGAACAGATCAACGTCAGATGATGGATACATTGAATTGAAAAATTCGCGCGGGTTATCAGTTGCTGCTGGTTGTAGGCAAGCAAGGATCGAGCCACCAGCGGCAAAGACGTTGGACCAGTCTAATCCGTGCAACGAGCCATCAGTCAAGGAGCGCCAATTCAAAATGAAGTTGGTCTGGTCAGTCATGGCAATCTCTGAAGTGTTGTAGTGCAGAACCGGAAATAGAGCTGGAATCTAGCAATAAGTGCATGATGAGCAAACTAATTGGAGAATCGACCAGAAAATTCCCGGAAATGTACAGACCTCCTTTTCCTCAGCGAACAGAGGTGCACCAGAGCGGATCTCGACAGGCACGTCGCGAGTAATGGGTCGAACGAGTCCGACAAACGGGTTTTTGATTTCTTCGTGAACAGCATCGCGCCTACCCTGCGCGAAAAGCTTGCGCAGGTTGTTCTCATCTTGCAAGACGGCGTCCCAGAGCTCCTTCTTCTCCGCCCAAGCGCCGATTGACAGATAGCGGGCAAAATACGCGCCCTCGGGTGACACCGGCGACATAGAATGAGCAAGAGCCTTCCTCTTCGAGATCGTGGTCGGATCTGCCAAGCGAAACGAAGTGTGGGTCAAGGCATACGTGCGATCGATGTCTCCTGCAAGGTCGGCAGGGCCAGCCGTCGCATTTCCAGCAACTTGCTGGGGATTTTGAAGATCTTGTTCCTGCTTCATATGTGCAGTCACGATGGAGTAGGTTTCTTGGTCGTTTGCGAGGTTGGCCATCAGCTTTGCTGCAGCCTGCTTCTTCGCGAGTCGCTTCAGCGAGCGGCCCATGTACTCCGGTGGCGGCCTCTCGTAAGATTGAGCATCGCCGTTCAGGGACCTTTTTGCTAGCCGAGGCCGTTTGCGCTGGTATTATGTTAGAGTGCATGCGAACGTGCGTAGTAAAGACACGGGGGAAGGGAAGCGCAAGCGCAACAAAGGTGAAGTGGCTCCTGTTCTCACTTGCGATCTGCCTCCTTTGCCACGTCCGGACATGGTTGGTGGATGCTGCTGCTCCAGAAGACTTGTACGAATATGAGCGTGGGTGTGCGTTCACGTCCAAGTCGCGGATGGTGCGGGAGTGCGCGTGGCTGTGTGAGCAGATCTTTTATCTCCCGGAAACAGTAGTGCAGACTGGCAGGCAGACAGGGTGTTCAAATAGGGAGACAAGGAAGCAGACAAACAAGTAGCCGACTGCGCCAATGGCAAAGCTGAAGGACAGACAGACGTAAAGCCGAAGGACAGACAGTGTAAAGGCACACAGACTCGCTGGAAAAGAGTGGCTGTGGTGTATGACAGCCCAATTTTTGTTCCTTTAATTAATTGTGTGACATACCGCCACAAGTGGTACAATATGATTGATGAATGTCATTTGGTAGTCCAAACAACCAGTATGGCACACAGCACTGGGTAACATGACTTTGTGTCAGACACGATCTTTGACGTTCGAGGACTGGACGATTGACCCAGATTCGGTTGCGTGCAATCCAGATGATGCTGATAGCCTGCTCGGTGAAGGCGCCAATGGCGCTGTCTACAGCGGCCATATGGACAACCAGAATGTGGCCGTCAAAGTTGTCAACATAAAGGGGGAAACATCGCGGCTAATTGAGGCTGCGATCAAAAGGAAATTGAAGCTTGGCGCCAAATCTCGGACCACAAGAATATTGTGTCGCTCCTTGGGATATCAGCAAAGATAAGCTACTATGTTGTGCCCGAGCTTCATCTGAGTTAAGTCCAAATTGTTGAGGTTCCATCCAATCGCAACCGCCCTATGATTATTGACTCTAACATTCAATTTTTTTTGGCATCCCTAGGCATGCCGCTGGGGAAACTCCTCAACGATTCTCCCCGTCTCGCGGCACTTCTGGCTGACGAAACAACGCGCTCCTCTTGCGGCGTGTCCTGAAGCTCATCGTGAGGCAGAAGGAGCCGCTCACGCCAGCGAGCATGGCAGCGCTACTCGGATCTAGTGTGATAAATTAGACGACGTTCTCGACGCAGTACGGCCAGCCCTGGCAACAGACATTCGCGGATGTGTGCTCGCCCGAGCCCCGGCTCTGCTCGGACCAACGCTTTACCGTCGACTAGACATCGGACTTGGACATCGCTACCTTTTGCCTCCAACTACTGTCGCGGGAGTTGCGGTCAAAAATGTGCGCGTTCCAGAACGCTGCCGGAGCGTCCCGGCATAGGAGGACATGAGTTCCAGCGAGTGCGAAGAGCTCCGCAGGCGGATTCCCGCGCACGTCGCGACGCTGGGCGATTCTTGGCGTCCCACGTCTGCGGCTCTCGATTATTTTGTTCTGATGGGACTTACTGGTGGCTGCGATTACAGATCGTGACTTCATTACCATCGCGGGAATGTGTGAGTTTTTGGACCAGCGAACCTCGTTCCACCACCAAAACAACTCAAGTTAGGAAAGAAATATATTATGAGCGACTGTTATGCTTGCAACTTACATGGCCAAACAAAGATTGCTATTTGTCAGCGGGGAAGGAGGCCGGGAAGGTGGACTGGGTCGGGTAAGGGGAGCCGAAGGCCGGTCGGAACCCCGGAATAGCGGCCAGCGTGCGGTCACAGTGGACGACGAAGTAGGCACACCAGGCGCTGTGCCATAAGGAGATGGGGCATGTGAACAGAAGGGAAAAGGAGATAGAGACAAAGAAACCGGGCCTGAAAGGACTACTGCAAGGTAACAAGCGCGACGCACGCAATGAAGAGGAGCCAGAGGCGGAGGCCCGCGCGGCGGCCCTGCGGAAGAAGCTCAGCGAGCGGTTACGGCTGGGCAGCAGTAGCACAGTCGCGTTTCACCGCGTAGTTGCCACCAATATGATGACCGAGAATTCGACCAGAGCCCTGATGTACTCGATCAACACTCCACATAATTCATTTTACAACGTGGAGAAGTAAGAAGCAGCTGAGCAAGAAAATTCAAACCGCTATTTCTATTTTCCCAAAAAATACTCTCTCCAGCTCTTCGCCTTTCTCCCTAAAATAGAATTCAGGCTCTTCTTTGCGGCCTCATAACCCTGCTTTGCTGCCTTCCGATACCAAGCAAGGGCCTCTGAGTCGTTCTGCGTCACGCCTCGGCCGTTTTGGTACATGCAACCAAGGAAATCCTGTGCAGTCGACTGCCCTTGCTCCGCTGCCTTTGTAACCAAGCAACAGCCTCTGAGTCACTCTTAATTATACCACAGCCTTTAGCGTACATGGCTCCAAGGTTTAATTGCGCAACGGGGTAGCCTTGCTCTGCTGCTTTTCGGTACCAAGATACGGCCTCGACGTCACTTTGCTTCACACCTCGGCCATTTTGATACATTACCCCAAGGTTATTCTGCGCATCAGAGTGCCCCTGCATTTCTGTATCACGCCGTGACCGTCTCGCTACATGCATCCAAGGCCATTCTGCGCAAAAGAAGAGCCTAGATCTGCTGCCTTGCGGTACCAAGCAGCCTCGGAGTCACTCTGTGTCACACCATGGCCATTTGCGTACATGTTCCCAAGGTTATGCTGCACGAGTGAATTCCCTTGCTCTGCTGCTTTTTGGTACCAAGCAACGGCCTCGGAATCGCTCTGTGTCATGCCACGGCCGTTCGGGCACATGAACCCATGGTAATTCTGCGCGTCGGAATGCCCTTGATCTGCTGCCTTAAACCAAGGTTAAACTGCGCGAGTGAATGCCCTTGCTCTGCTGCCTTGCAGTACCAGGCAACAGCCTCCGAGGCGCTCTGCATCACGCCACGGCCGTCTTGGTACATTAAGCTCAGGATAGACTGCGCGTTTTATAGCCCTTGCTCTGCTGCCCTTCGGAACCAAGAAACAGACTCTGAGTGACTCTGATACACGCCTCTCAGTCGCTCTGCGGCACGCGGCGGCCGTCTCGGTACATCTCTCCAAGGGAATTCATCGCCGGAATGAGTCCTCGTTCGGCTGCATTTCTGATCCATTCAACAGCCACGCGAATCTCTGTCCGGAAAAAGCAGTCAGAGGGTTTGCCAACCGACAGTCCCACTTACTTTCGCAGTATTCTGAGACTATGAAATACTTGATTTTGGTACTGACACCAAAGAGGGACACGATTTTTGGATGATCCGAGATTTGGCGCCACGCGGCGATCTCCTTTGCTATGTTGTGCTCCACAGTGAGAGATGAAGTTCCGCGCAGGTTGAACAGCTTCACTGCCACTCTTTTGCTGTCCATTTCTCCAAGTAACACCTTTCCGCTGGCACCTTGGCCGAGATGAGTATCATCACTATCTACGAACGAAACCGATTCGACGTCGATCATCCACTCCTTAATGTTCAGTGTCCCGTCGAGTTATTGCACAGCGAATTTCGCCTCACTCTGGACCTGCTTGACAGCATTGAAAATTTTGGCGGCGTCTTCTTCGTCGAGGTCGATGTTGTTTAACGCGACATCGGCTTGAAGTTTTTTTTTAGGTGGTATTTACCGCGACGGCGATGTTGGCAACCTTGTCGGCCTTCCTGTTTGGAGTCGTATTGCCTCCGTCCTCCGAGATTGCTTTAATGGCAGTGAGCGCAGAGATTAGCCTTTCAACATGCTCGGCGATGTAGGCTTGAAGCTGGCGCTGGTAAAATTCGTCGTCTCGGCGCTCTTCTACGACCAGCATCGAGTGCACGGACAAGCTTGCAGCCTGGCTGACCTGCAGTATCTGCTCCATCAAATCGCGATCGTAATTTTCCAGTTTTGTCTTCACTGAATTCACAGTAGTGGCGGCCGTCATCTTGGCGAGCCACTGCTTGTGTCGACTCGCTGCTGGTGTAAGCGTTTTGACCACATAGTCATTGGCTTCGACGATCAGCTCGTCGAATCGCGCTACGGCGGGATCCTCGGCAGCCGAAGCTACAGCCTCCTGGTCTCCAATCAATAGATCTCGGATGGAGTGGGCGGCCGATGCGCAGGAAAACCCCAGCTTGGCAGCGGCCTCCTGGTTGGCGACCAGCTGAAGGTAATTATTGGCCATGAAGGTCAGCAAGCTCACAAGCGCCTTAAGGATGGAGCGGAAGGGGTCTGGGCAATTCTCCAGTGCTTCCTTTGCAGTGTCGGCGCCATCAGAGAAGCGCTTAACAAAGGAGCGGAATTGCTGCAGACCCGGGGATGGTGACTTTGGGGGGGTCGGAGGTGCAACGACGCTGCCGTCTCTGATGGCTTCCATGTGGTGTGGCAAGGGGCTCGAAACGTTGGACAGGTCGGAGCGATCGATGCAGTAAGCAAAGTTGGAAAAACAAGGAATATCAAGTCGGCCAGCGCATTCAGAAGTGGAGAGGAAGTGGTGATGACGCCTTCGTGCCGAAACGACCCCTGGGCACGTAGCGCAGCCAGCGCTCCGCCACAAACCCCCGTGACTCAGGTATCAATTTATTTAATTTTACGTACAATGTTGAAATATACAACATTTCGATTGGCACCCGCTAGGCATTTTCGGTTGAAAGGACAGCACGGTCGCACAGGGTCAGCAATAGAGCGAGCGGCGATCCATGGCCAACATGATGCACTTCCCACACAGAGACTACCAAATAACCTCCAAACCCTTCCTCTCTGTCCACTGCTGTTACAGCCAATTTCTCTCTCCTACGATCATGCAAAACTCGCATCTGAGGGGTCTGACAGACGATTCCTGCAATATCGATCTGCGTTGATTCGATGCCGGCTAGGCTGAACGATTTACATTTGCTGGTCCCAGGAGCTATCGTCGTTTTCCAGGTTTGGACGACTGGGAGTCGTCCGAGGGCGCGTACTGCACAGAGGGACATGCCCCCCACCCGCCGCTCGATTTGAGATGTTGTTTGCCAAAATTTGCTGTTCTTCCGCACAGAATCCAAAACTGCTCACACTTAGTGAACACACTTTTATTTGCACCATGAGGGGCAGCATTCACATCTCGGACAGATTGGGTTCGCAATTTGGGAGGTGTGGGGGCACGGCAGCTAAAGATATGAGAGCAGTATACGGCTCAGAACAGAAGGTCAAAAAAAAAAATAGCAAGTCTTCGAAAAAAAATGGTAGGACCGAGGAAGTAGAGATTCAAGACAACGTGGAGGCTCAAATTAAGCACATAGTGCTGAACTAGGCTTGCCTCTTCACGATGTTAACAGAACTAAGGATCCTTTGGATTGGATATACTTCGGCCACCGGCTTGGCCGATCCTGCCTCGACGTGGTAGTTTCGCAGCATCTGGAACATGAACACCTTGAACTCCAGCTTTGCAAGCTGCATGCCCAGGCACATGTGCGGGCCGGCGCCGAATGGAATGTACGAGTACGACGGGGCTGACAGCGCAGATCCGCCGGGGAGGAAACGCGAGACGTCGAAGGCGTCCGGGTCCGGGTAAAACGCAGGGTCGAATGCCGTCGCCTGGGTCATAACGAACAAGACCGTTCCCGGTTTGACGATGCTTCCGTCAAAATCCGTAGACTTCATCGTCTGTCGGTAACTTCCAGTGATCGGAGACTTGCAACGCAGAATTTCCTTCATGAATGCGTCCAAGACGGGAAGGGACTGAAGCGCGTCCTCGGACGGCAGTCCGTCATCATTAATCTCTAACCCGTCAATCTCTCTTTGGAGTTCTGTACGGTACTCTGGAGAGAGCACATCAGTCAGATAATGCATAGCCGTGGACATCATCGACGAAGTCGTGTCATATCCTGAAGAAACGTTCAGAGAATGCCATTACGCCAGACTTCCACCCACCAGCGAACAGTATTAAAATGACGTTGTCCGAGATCTCAGAGTCGGTCAGAAGATTTCCATTAGGCTGGCGTGTGTTGATCATGCTTCCCAGCATATCAGGAAAAAATTCTCCGGCTTCCTGCCTGGTCCGGCGATTATTGGCCAGGCGCTTTACGATTCCAGCAATCCGTGCGTGTGCGCGCATGCCCGTGTTGAAAGGGGTGAATGGCAATGCACGCGGAAGCACGAGGTCGCCCATTCCAACCGATATGGAAATAATGTCGTCTCGGAACGAAGCGATCTCAGCCTCGTGGACAGGATCGGCTCCACCGAGAAAGACGGAAATGACATCGAAGGTGAGCCGCTGGGTATACTCCAATACTGCCACGCCCCTATTTTCGGTTTTGCCCATCCATGGGAACCATAGTCGTTGTGTCTTAGGAACGGCGCAGTTCTTCTCCATAGAGTCCAGCTCTTGCAGAGCCAGATTGTGAAGCCTGGCGTAGCATCTTGAAATGGATCTTTTGCGAGTTAACACACAGCGAAGATCAAAAGCATGTCAGGAAAAGACGTACGCCTTTGTCACTCCTGCGTTGAGGATATTCCGAATTCCACGGTGTCTGATGTGCTCAATAAAGGTAACATTAGAATTCCCCAGGAGCTCTCGCCATCGAGGAGGATAAGCCGGCTGGAAGTCTTCTGGAACAGTGTATGCGCGGCGAAGGTACTCTGGACTAACAGTACGAACAAGAGTCGATAAAAATCAGAATACTGCATATTGCAACATTTTCTTTCATGCACGCACCCACCAACGGCCACCGAGTCGACCATCAAGTGATTGAAGTTGAACGCGTTCCCTACCCTCGCCTTGATCTTGTATAAGATCCCGACAGCCCACACACGGCCAAGCAAGGGCCAGCTGGGCACGTCGGCCTCCGGGAGGGTGTTCCCGAAGCGACGCAAGCGACGCTGCAGCTCTCGATCAGTGGCGACATCTGCGGGAGCTGCGGAGGACTTTGTGGCATCCAGGCTTGGGCGAAGGGCCCACAGCAGGAGTAGCAACGCGGCGGCGGCCGTTGCCGCCGCAGCTGTGGCAGCGGCGGTGGTGGGTGGTGCCGTCATTTTTGGTGCCGTCTGACGACGGTCCTTTCGTGGGATTTTCCTGGGCCAGTCCAGTCACACCAAAAAACACATGTGACCGCACAGAATTATGCCCAAAATTCAGGATGTTGGTCGCACCATCTCCTTCCTGACACACTACTTCGGGCCGCACGCACTGCGTATTTGCGCTGAAGGGACTACTCCGCCGAAAGCTCGTTGGATTCCAACGTCTTCTATCGCCACCTTGGTCAACCTTACTCTCGCAGTGTCTGGAACATGAATACCTCAAACTTGGGCTTGCTGCAGCTCTTCCCCCCCAGCAACAAAAATCAACCATGCACATCTATCTGGGCAGAATTATTGATTTGTATATCAATTATCACCGCAAACACCGTTATTCCATCTGCAGCTGGTGATCCTAGTCAAATTCGTGCTGACGTACTCACCTGCCCCCGCTCTGAAGCCCTTCGCCACTTCGCGCGTGTGATGAAAGTCTTAGGATGTGTTGGGCATTGAATGCTACACACTCATACTTCCTACTTTTACTTGATCCTTTTCTCACTTTGCAAACTTCCAATGATGTCATGCTTCCTGGGATATTGTGCCATTGACGATTCTCCTCATAAACCTGTGTGCTCACCAGTAATCGCGCGTAGTTCCCGCTGTCGCCACACTCGTGCCCGTGTTTCTACACGCACGCGCCTGCAGCAGCAGTTAACCCAATCAGTTTTCTACGTATCGCCCAGCAACTTGGTCCTACCGACTCCCAATCAGCACATTCTCTTTCAAATTTTTTCGGTGGGCAATATTTGGCGCCGTAGAGGCTTATATATAGTTCAGGACGATGAAATGCACCCTTTTGCATGCACTCAAAATCAAAAATAACTAGCTATTAAAGCTGTACACCCAATTAATCGTTTGGCCATTTCATGTATATACGCGGCGACTCCTGTGCCGCCCACAACCACCCAGCGCAGAACACCTCCCGACTACGTGAACTACTGCTCGACGCCTGGCGCAGCTGACTCGTCCACGTCCGCAGTCACAACCACCCACATCACAAGCACCAGCTTGCTCTGCCACAGCATGTGTTGCGAACATTCTGCTAGCGTCGGGGCACGCGGCGTCTATAGTCTATTCCCTTACGAAATTAAAGCCTGCGCCTTATTCTGGAAGCTCTGCCAATTCATCACAACTGCAATCAAAATCATGCTTACAGCACGGACGATCTAAAGTTGCGACCACCCGCAAGGGTGTATCAAATATATGGTGAGCGAGCGAGCGACTGGGTGGTGAGAGAGTGAGCGAGTGAGAGAGTGAGCGAGCGAGAGAGCGAGCAAGGCAGTGAGTGGAAGTGGGCGTGGGAGGAACTACCTTATTAAAAGGCAAAAAAAAGCTAAAGCTTTTTCCTCTAGTTCCATCGGATTTTGAAGTGCGACTAAGCGGAACGCAAAAAAAAGCGACGAAACCACACCACCCAACAGGCCGTACTGATGGACAGTTGCGACTATAACTCGCAAAGACTGCAAGGTGGAGGTTGACACACAAGACGACAGCAAGAAAGATGTCGATATCAAGGGCCCGAAGAAATGAAGAGTTGTTACGTGTGCGAGAGCAAACGGCCATGGTACAAAAAAGTCGACGGTAGGAAAGCGTATGGGGGGGGGGGGTGGAGTGAATGTAGCTGCAAAATGCGAGGGAAATGAAACGCCTCACTCCTCCGTCATCTCCTCCTTCAAACGATTGAACTCTTCTTCCTCCAACATCTATACCCAAAAGCCCCTTTAGTAAAATTGCGTAACAAGGAAAAAGCACACAGAAAGTTCTCATTCACCTGGATGCTAGGGCGGCGCTCCATGGCCGACGGCGGCGACGTTCCGAGCAGTGACGACGCCGACATCGACCTCTCTCGCCTCCCCCTCGTTGTCGTCGTAGTCATCGACATGGTGATTGCCTGGTCAGTGGCCCTCGCTTCCTCGGCCGCATTCTCGGCATCAACCGCGTCCCACTCAAGGTCGGCCAGCATCGAACCCCAGTTGCCGCGGCCGAAGCCGCCCTTCTTAGGCAGAAAGCGCACGTCACCGCCGTTGCGCTGAAGGTGCCTGTCGTGCCCGTCTGCGACGACTCGGCGTGTTCGGGTCATGGCTTGTACGAGTTGTGGAGGTGGTGTCGGTTATTGAGAGCTAGTCAGGCAGAAGCCGCGATAGGGAGTTGCTGCAAGTCGAGGTGAACGGGGATCTTGGAACTTGGCACTGAAAGAATGCGAACGTAATGGCTTCTTCACGGAGGGGCGTGTATTTGTGGAATGGAATTGCCGAGTTCAAAATAGAGTGAGAACAGAACGAAAAGGGGGAAAGGGGATTAGGGGAGTCGTAAGTGGGGAGCGAGAAGCAAGGAATGGGAAGAAAAAGGAGTTTAGCAGCGAGAGAACGACCGCACGCTAACGGCGGCTGAGAGCGTTTGCGAGGGGGCAGGCAGGGCTTTTAAAGCGGGTGGGTGGGCCTCGACAACGCCACTTCCAAGACCCAACAGGGCCCAATGACCGCGCCACCACAAGACGGTGGAGTCAGCTGCCAATGGGAGGTTTGTTGAAAGAGAGCTGGGTGAGAGTGTGTGTGTGAGTGAGTGAGTGAGTGAGTGTGTGTGTGTGTG
>JADGKE010009676.1:0-19409 GCA_026954515.1 Cladochytrium tenue
CCCCCCCCCTCGTATTCTCAATATTTTTCGCGTGGTTCTTCCATTTGCCTCTTCTATTCCGTTGTGTTATTAGTGACCTGCGCTGGTGGAAAGCAAGTTTAAAGAAATTGCGGAGTAGCCAACCGACAACCCAGCGGTGCATCCAGATCTCCTGGGTTTTCGGTTCGTCCCGAGATTGACGACTTCATACGGAGCGCATCCAGATCTCCGTATGAAGTCGTCAATCCCCGGACGGGAGTCCATACGCACCGACAACCCAAGTTTCCGCGCGCTTGCATTCGACACGACTACGATTATCGTGTTACTTTATTGTCGGGGGGTATGGCCTTCCTAACAAGAGTCGCCTCAGACAAAGTATGCGTCAACTGCCGGAAGAAGCCGTTTCCGAACGGGGAAAAAAGTTCCCCAACTGTCAGTTCGCAGATTGAAATGAACTGTTGTGAATAAGCTTCTTTCACAGAGATTACTGTTTTATATGATTGCACTTATTAATATGCTCTGTTCTATCCCGTTTCGAGTTGCAGGCCTTCATACGGCCTCGGTTTCAACACTGCTTCTCGCTGTCCCCCTCCCTCCCCCTCAAGTTTAAATTTGGATTGATACAATCTTTGCCCGTGGCACAATGCGATAGTTGTTCGGGATTGAGTGTATGGTGGCGTTAAAGGGGAGAGTGTCTTTGGTTATCCCTAAAATCGAGAGTGGTAGTTGACGTGAGTTCAGCCGCTTTCAATAAAAGTGTGGGGGGTGTTGGCTGGTTGTGGAGAAAATACTAAGGGAATATCAAGATAAAGAGGTCGGTGTGAGTGAGTGTAATGGGGTTATTTAGGTGAGATTCGACTCGATTCAGAGGGTATTAAAGGTGTTGAATCATCACCAACTGCAACGAAAAAAGCAAGAGCACAACAACTTGGGATCATTAGAAAAAAATTGAGCTTCAGGCCACATAGATCGACCAAAACGAGACTAGGAAAGATCACCGGCCAGGGTATAACCGTCACAGAGATTCAACCACCAATGCACCGCCAAGCACGCGCACCACTTTGCCGAAAGCGTTCTTGATCGCCTCTCCGGATGCATCCGCTCCAATCAGCACAGCGCGGCCGGGACCGGCGGAAACCGCGTCAATGAGCGACTGGATCTGCGCCGCGTTCGGCAGCGACCCCACCGTGATAATAATCAGGCCGAAGCCGGGATTCTCGCGCAGCAGCTTTCGCGCGCGCTCCAGGTCGCCAACCCCAGAACTGTTGTCGCCGCCGTCCGTCAACGCCACCACCCAATTGACGCGCCTCGCGTCGCCGGTGCCCCCCCTGCGCGCCTGCACAAGCGTCTTCACCAAGGCGGAGTAGAACGCAGTCATTCCGTCGCACTCCGTGCGCGAGTCAATCAGGCGCAGCATATCCTCCACCGCCGCGTCGGTCCGCGTCTGCAGCTCGAACACCGTCCTCACGCTCGTGCTGAACGTGGTCAGGCCGATCGCGTCCAGCGGCGAGCAGTGGTCCTTGATGATATCCTTCATGGACTGCCGGCACGCGCGGATGAAGTCGCCGGACATCGACCCGGACACGTCCAGCACGAACCACACGTTCTTGGCGGCGCGTGCAAACGTGCGGAGCTGGCCCTCCGGCCCGCGGCCGGCCGTCGCAGCCGCCTTGCTGCCCTGAGGGACGGTGACCAGCTCGCCAAACAGTTGCGCGCCGACCTCGCGCACCGCATTCGCCAGCTCAGGACGGAACGCCTCGCCTGGCTCCTCGCAGATGCGCACAAGCTCGGCCGCGCAGGTGCGCTGGACAAACGCCACCACCACGGCGAACCTTTGAAGCACGTAGGTGTACCACGTAACGGCTTCGACGGGTTTGCCCATGCGATCGGCCAGGTAGCCCATGTTCATGCACGCGTACTGCATGGCAATCATACCTTCCTCGGTCGCCGGTGCCCGCTCCCCCGTACGCCGCACCATGTCATAGGCGTCGCGGATCAGCGTCTCGGCGCGCGCGTAGTCGTTGACGTCGAGGTACAGCTGGCCGAGGTTGCCTGACGTCTGGGCGATCCCCTCAATGTTATCGACGCCGCGGTGCAACTCCAGCGCCCGCGTAAACAGCTCCACGGCCCTTTGCTGGTTGGCGGTAAGCGGCACTATTTCTCCTTTGCCGGCCTTGCCACGCCGGGCCACTCGCTCGTCGACATCCAGGTCTTTGTAGAGCACACCCAAGTTCGACAGGCGGCCCGCCAATGTAATCTTGTAGCGGCGCTGACGCTCCAGCTCCGTCTCAGACGCGATCAGGGCCTCGGCAATCAGGATGGCTCGAGAATAGGCGTCTATGGCTTCCTGCGTGCGGTTGTCGAGCTGTTTGAAGACGTTGCCTTTGTTATTGAGGCAGACTCCGCGCCCGCGCTCGTTCTTGAGACGGACCATCATGACCTCGGCCGCTTCGTAATTCTCGAGAGCGCGCATCAGGTCATCAGCGTAATACGCCGAATTGCCGAAACGAATGGCCGTTAGGAGGTTCTTGAAGTTGTCGTTCACCACGCCGAGCTCACGAGTGACGGCATATTGATTCCCGAGGTCATGCTCAAGGTCCGACTTTGCAAGGCGGTCCAGCCAGGCCCCCAGCTCCTCAATCGGCTGAAGCACCTTTTGCGACTCGCGCCGCGTGACATAGAAGCTTGTCAGCGCACCAACCACGACGGTCACGAGAATAAGCGCAGTGGCAGTCGCCCCAAAAATAGTTGCGGTCCGTCGGATGCTGTCTGCAGCCGACGACAGGTCAGACTCGGGCGCCACTGCAACAACGAGGTAATTGGAGTTAGGGACGGCAGCAGCAGCCAGTGTCCAGCTCTCGCCCCCAGAAGTCTTGTAAAACGTCCGAGGCGATGATCCTGACGCGGCGGAGGAGTTGACAGCGGCGAAAAAGTTGTTGGTCAAGGTTGTGTCATTATTGAACTCGACCCACGAAATGCTGGTGACCTGTGCGTACACATTGATGGATGTTTGAGAGGTCGGATACGTGATGATGTTGCCAGATGTCTAAAGGGCATGGGTTAGAAGGCAAAATGGATATGGCACGCCGAAGCTTACGTCAATCATAAAGACATAGCCTCGCGTCAGAATCGAGACGCCGCTTACTTGGGCCGTTAGGCCAGAAATTCGAATTTGCAGGCCAACAACCCCGATTCGCGCGCTACCATTGTAAAATGCTTGCGAGCCAGTAATGAGAACTTGGCCAGTAGATGAGGCGGAGACATAAGGGACCGATAAGACCGGGCTGCCAAGGCCAGCGGCGTAGACAGACGTGTTGCCGCTGTCGGCAGCGACTGCGTCAATGTACCAGTTGCGGCAACGCGCGATATATCCTTCGACTCCCTGAACGTCGGCGGGTGCGTCAGTAGCATTGCAAGTGAACTGCGTGCGCGGGTTGTAGCGCGATATATTATAGACGAGCGGATAGATGCGCCAGCCATTGTCTAGTTCGAATCCGGCCTGTACAGCCTGGATGCTGGGGCTGTTGATGGCAAGAGGGCGAAACGCATTGTCAAAGGTCGTCGTGTTGACGTTGTTCAAGTTGGATGAGAGGTCAGCCGAGGTCTTGATGGAGTTCGAGTAGTAAGCTGAATAGAGGTTTGGATCACCAGGCAAAGGCGGGTCGACAGGGGGGTCGCCAAGTTGGGCGGCAAAGTAGGAAGTGTAAGGGGTGGTGGTGTTTATGGCTTCGTTCGACGCCTGAGACTTTCCGAGCCCGAGGACATTGCGAATGTACGTTGACGCAACCTGCGTATTAGCCAGGTGGGCCGAGATAACTCTGTCGGCGACCCGGGCGGCGGTGCTCGCTCGCAGCGTGAAGCCGGCGAGCGAGGTGGCGGCAAGGACGTCAGCCACCGGATTGATCCATCCAGGAGACTGAGTGAAGATGACGACGACGGCGACGGCGCCGATGACCAGCACGCCGAGCACGAGAGGGACAATGAGCTTGTAGACGACATGGTGAAGGAGCTTCATTGGTGCGAAAGGTTTGGAGTCAGAGAAAGGAGCGTTGTGGGCCGGTGGGGGGCGGGGGAGGCCGTGCACAGACAGACAGACGGACAGAGGTGACCCCCCCCAATTGTTTTGTTGGCGGTAGTGTTAAAGAGCGGGGCAGCAAGGAAAGGGCGCGTGCTCAAAGACAGCCACGGTGGCTTGGCCGACTTCCCATTTAAGGCGCACTGCCACAGGCACGGTTCCTGAATTCGTACGCACACCACGGCGCGATTGCCAATACTACGGCAGCCCCACAGGCACATTCGACGTACTAATCTCACCTGAGGTCGAAGCGGAGTAGCATATAGGACAAGGCCAACAAATTCTGGAACTCTGAGTAGATAACCACATCGAACCACAGTTACTCCACCGGATTCCAGTACCTGGATGGTCAGATGCAATTTTAAAACCCGGAAGAAGCTATCATCACGTTATCAATTTTAAGATACGCCCGAACCCAATTGTACATAACACCAAGAAAATAGCTTCCCTAGCAGGCATGTTCGGCACCACCCAGGGTCACAGCAACCCCCATCGATAGGTACAAGAATAACTGGATACACTCGACACTCACGTTGTGAAGAAATGAAAAGTTGACAGGAATGTTTCCCCCGCGACTCATGTTGTGTATTGCATTGGTTCATGTGATTTGAACCAGGTTTAAGCCACAACATCCCCTCAAACCCAGCACCAAAAAATTATGCGCTGGCAACCAGCACCACGCTTCAAGATACCCGCACAACAATTCCCAAATCCCCCTTCTCCGCCGTCCTCTGCAAAAAGTCCCTCAACGACAAAAAATGGTTCCAAAGGTACTCCCACATATCCGGACTCATCAACGGCTCTTCGAAATCCACGGCCTTGTCCGCCATGTCTCGCGGGTTAAAGCGGGCCTTGAGCGTCGGCTCATCAATTGTCTGAAGAAACGCCACGTATACGGTGATCTGGGCGGGCGACAGGATGCGCGCGGGGAAGTAGTAGTTGAGCAGCTCGTCGTTGAGTTGAGTGCCGCTGTAGAGAAGGAAGTGGCCGGGGGTTGGGGTTGCTGGCTCCTGATCTTTGTGTTGAAGGGTGCAACATGCGTGAGTAGTTGGAACCCAGAATATCAAAAACAAAAGCACAAGAATAAAAGGCTTACACATTGTTTCGCCGTTGGTGAAAAGGTAATGGAGTGACGTCCACGCTTTGTCCAAATCGTGTGTGCTCGCTGTCGCAGGAGCTTCAGGTTCGCGGTTCTTCCAGTAATCGAGATAGTTCTTGTACGGGAGTTTCAAGTGCTCGTGCAACTTTGATTCGTCCTCAAGGAAGTCGTCGATCTTGGAGGCCGGAATCTGATTCATGAACATGTAAATGCCCATTGTGAGGAGTATTGCAGGAATCAGAGGTAAGGCAGCCGAGAACTGGGTATGTGGCGGGGATGACCACGCCACAAAAGCGATTTGGACCCAAATTGTTTGACAAGTGCCTATCTGTGAAACCATTGCACACAGTCAATGTATTACGCAATTGGTGCGTTGGGGCGCTAGTCTTAACACTGCCCGACAATGAGGCATCTCACGTTTCAGCCTGGTGCAAGCAACCCGCACAACGTTCCAGCGCTTGATCCGCATTCTTATTGGCTCTTCTCGAATGTGCAGCTTTG
Organism: Cladochytrium tenue; assembly: GCA_026954515.1. NCBI lineage: Eukaryota > Fungi > Chytridiomycota > Chytridiomycetes > Cladochytriales > Cladochytriaceae > Cladochytrium > Cladochytrium tenue. The sequence continues at coordinate 5,655 of JADGKE010009676.1, forward strand.
CGCAGCCACCCTTCGCGAGAATGCTCAGAAGATTGACCAGCGTAGCCGGATTATATAGGGAAAGATAGCTTCAAACTGAACAGCCCAGGTAGACTGTGGGTTGACACATCGCGGTTCATTCACGAGGAAATGAGGCAGAGAAGTGACAGAAAGGATTGACCAGAGGCAGCACTAGGAAAAATGTAGCTCGACGGCAAGGAAATTACCTAAGCCGGAGCAACACGGTAGGGGCCACGAGAAGAAAAGGATGGATACTTTGGCCGCTGGAGGATGAGGAAGGATAAAAAGTCAACTTTGCGCTGAAGGTCCGCAAGTATGCGGATATGAGTGCAAACTGAAAGAGTAAAGGTACGACGGATACTGCGGAAAGATTTCAGCAGCCGACGGCGTAGTGGTGGAGAATATAGGAAATGAAGTCCGGTTAATACGAAAAAGGAACCGGAGGTCGAATTAATACGAAAAAGAGACCGAGGGGGTTCAAAAGGAGGAGAAAAGCGTAAAATTGTCCTCGAAAAAAACGAAGTTCCGTAACAGCACGGAAATTACGAAAGTCGGACCGGTACGAAAAGGGCCAGGAGAAAAAAAGGCGGTCGCTTAGGTCACTGGAGAATGCGGAAAGATAAAAAGACAAGGTTGCGCCTCAAGCAAGCGGAGAGAAAGGCAGTACATATACTGCGAAGAAATTTCCGCAGGTAGCGGTGGCGGAGAACGTCGGAAAAGGGTTAATACGGAAAAGATATTTCAAAAGGAGGAAAAAGCGTGAAGAAGGTCTTGATAAAACGAATCCTCGCCCCTTTGAAGCAGTGGTAGCCTGAGGAAAAGCAAAAAAGAAAGACATAATAATGAGGTCACCGTCACTCAAAAAAATATTCATGAGGAAAAGTCTGAGTTTTGATAGGTGTATGTGCGGTTCAGTAGCATCACTCCAACGCAAAATTGCCGTATCTATCGACTGGGGTTTCTGTGAAATCATTTGACGGCGGCTTTTGCCGAATGACCAGTGGATGCCCGAACCACAGGTTCTTGTCCTTAGGCCGCTCGCCGGACTGGAGATTTTTAAGGTCGGCCTTTTTATAAATCATGGTCGAGGGGATCAGCTGCTGCAAGACGTCCCAGACCCAGTATACGGCAAAGATGTGCCACAAGCCGGCAAGCCAGTGCGCCCAGTAGTCCTCGGCGATGCGCAGCTCCACTGGCATGTGGGTTGCAAGCAATTGTTGGTACTTGGTGTATAATTCTGCTGCAGGAGGGATGTCGGCTGTTGTCGAAGGTATCTTGACCACACAACTAGCACCCTGTGCGTCGTCCTTGGCTGCGGCCCTTTCCCCTTCAGATTGCAGAAATTTTTGCGCTGATGTTTCGGTGGTGCTGCTGGACACCCCTTGAGCATCGGACGAACTTGCGGTACCGACTCTCGGAGACTCAGTTGCGGTTGGAGCATTGGCGCCAGAGGTAGATGAACCAGCTGGCGGGCTTAGCTGGTAGTTTTCGTCCCAATAGCCGACGACTGCCTTTCTGACATTGGCAGGCACGCCATCCTTGGCATTGATTTCGACGAGGGCGATAAATCTACCCTCATCTTTTGTACCGTCAGAGCCCTGGAAGTCGGGGAAGCCAATGTGCGAATCGTAGAATTTATGCGCTTTGTCGGAAAGGCTTTTGTCAATGTCTGCGCATTAAGTGTGTTAAAAAGGGAAGAAAAGAGTTCATTGATGAGACGCGGTCTTGCCAAAAGTGTAAATGGGCGTACCAACTATAATACTTCCAAAATCCACTCGCCAATTTTTGACAGTATCATCATAAATTCGTTGAAAGGTGTTGGCAGATTTTGCAATGAGAAGATTAACGAGAACAATGAGCATGACGAAGCTAAACGCCAAATACAAAATGATTGCAATAGCTGGGATCGTTGCTCCAGCCGTAATGGCATCATAGTTTCCAGATTGCAACGTAACCCTTCATGGATCAACAGGTCAATTGTCAATAAAGTTGGTGAAAGCACAAGGGTTGAATACGAACCTCGCCACCCAGATCAACGTCCACCAGTACGGCGCCCAGGGGTCATTGTCGGAGGCCTCCATCTGAATAAACAAGGCGCCGCCGAATGCAAGGCAAAACACAACGAACATTGTTGACCATGTAAGAATATCAGCCAGAATCTCCCAAAAAGCGCGGAAAAGAACGCCCGCAGATTTGAAAGCTTTGAAGAAATACAGCATGTTGCACCAGACACAGATGGAGGCGGCACTGAAAAGGAAGTTTTCGAGCTGCAGCCAGGATCCCAAGGCGGGGCCAGTACCATCTGCCAAGGAGTCGACAGTGGTGTTGCCAAGTGGAGAAAGGTCTGTGTAGTCTGCCTTCGTGGTCCACGAAATCATGCTTATGTGCGACAGAAGCACGACGATACGGATTGTAGAGATCACGATCACCAGTCCGCAGAAGAAGTACTTCCACAAGGAGGTCCGCGCATTGGCACGGAGGCTGAAAATAGTCGACAGGAGCAGAAATATTTCAAAAAAGAAGCGCAGGTAGTCGTATTGAAATCGCCCGTATACGTCGGGCGGCTGAATGGCAAGAGTGGTAGTAAAAATGAAAGCCAGCAAGAAATTTGCGGTCGCCCTGTACAAGAAGATGCTGCGAGCATACTGCGCATTCAATTAATACCTCCTGTTTTGATAATCTTCAAGTTACCAGGAACCACTTCGCCTTGAAAATGGCCAGAACAAAAGGATGCCCTGCAAAATCTTTGCTCCGCCGCTCGCAAGCAATCTCAAGAGGTGTTTTCAAGTGCCATTGGCGGCCCATCCGCGTATTTGGCATCCTCTCCTGGTTGGGGCCATTCATTTCTCTTTGTTCAGGTTGTCCTTCAGGAGGCGGGCGATTGGGGCCGTTCGGTTCTCCTTGTTGGGGCTGTCCTTCGGGAGGCGAGCTATTGGGGCCGTTCGTCTCTCCTTGTGCGGACTGTCCTTCGGGATTGGGACCGTTCGTTTCTCCTTGTTGGGGCTGTCCTTCGGGAGGCGAGCTATTTTGGCCGTTCGTCTCCCCTTGTGCGGGCTGTTCGGTGCGATGCGAGCCGACCTTTGAAAGGAGTTCCACCTTGATGACACTTGCAGATGATGTACCAAACTGCGAGAAAAGAGTTCAGGAAGAAATTTAATCCATGAAAAGAATTAACACACCTTCCATTGATTGAGTCGAATGGCCTCCAGAAAACCGGAGTTGTCGAAAAATGCTGCCATCTGCGACGGTGTCAGTCCGGTTTTGTTTGGGTCACTGAGAAGATCCATTAAATTTTGAGGCGCTCCAAGTTCTCCGGCAGGGGCAAAACCTTCATTGGTCGCCTAAAAGACAATTTTTATTAGGCTACTACTCTCTAATAATTCAGCCCTACCTTCGGGAAACGTTTGGCGAAGTTTTTCATCCTAGCTGCGTACTCCTTTGCTGTATGATCTTCTTCAATTTTGCCGTCAGAATACGTGAGATCCGGTCTGTTTTTTGTATTAGTCTAGGAACCCCGTCGGATACTTACTGTTGGAAGATCAGGCGCTGTCTAATCGCGCTGTTGATATTTTTGATTTCCTGAATATCTCGTGGGTTTGCCGGGCTCTTCCTCATCGCCAGGATGTGGAAGACGTTATTCCCTAGCAAATAATTACTTGCTTGTTCGTATAAAAAGAAATCGGCAAAGCACCGTAGAGGTCAACTTGTTTAATAAGGTCTGTAGCGGCCGCAGGTTCATTATTTAATCCAAATAATTTGCGCATGTCAGCTCCGATCAGAAGTTTCTCAACGACCTTTGATGTGCTGTGATATACAGCGAACTATTTGGCAAAAAATACAATCAGAGTGGGCATATTTTCATATATGGAGACCTGCAAAGCTGTCATGCCGGCGTAGTGGGTCCCTTTGTGCCCTGACCCGCGAACAAACTCATATCCAGTTGCTAGAGCCTTCAGGTCAAGCTTTCCGCAGCCAAGCAGAATGTCAATCTAAGAGGCAGAAAGTTAATTTTCCCACGACGACCAGGAAACTAGGCAAGATTGGAGTAGAAAAAAAGCCATTGAATTTATTTCCGGCACACACCACTTCAGGCCGATTCTGAACAACGGCTAGGTGAAGGGCAGTCTCGCCAAAGTAGCGCTCGTTTTGGTACGATTTCGCCAGGAAGTTGTCGCTGGCGGCTCCTGCAATCATCTTGGCGATCTTGCCGTTGCGTAGGATTGCAAAATGCAAGATAGTCTCGCTCTCGGGACCGACAAGCTCTTCAAAGGCGCGCTTGATGTGATTGTTTTCAACGATTTGTTTTCTCACGAGCTCCAAGTTTCCGGCCTGTACATTTTTCAGCAGCTCGGTGGGCAAAGCATGTGTTTCTGTGCCGTTAGGTGTTTCTGTTGTAGCGGACTGCATGACGTTGGGAGCACTGGTGGACGACCCGGCGCTGGTGGATGACGCGGCAGCCATGATGGTGGTGGTGGATTATATCCCAGGGCAGAAGCCGCTGGGTGACCAACAAGCCTGCGCCACCCTATTTGGGTGGGAAGTATGGCGGCGCAGAAAAAAGAAAAACTGTATTAACCACAAGATATCCTGCGTCACCCAATTTACTGTGATAACCACAAGATATTCGCCGCAAGCCTGCGTCACCCAATTTACCAAGTAATGGTGACATGCGCCGCAAGCCGCTTCTTTTAATTGATATTGCTTTGCTGCAGTCATGTTGCCTAAAATTGACTCACCCCCGTCAATATTGAGTGTGATTTGGCATACTGTCGCCGTATACCAGGGCCACTGACAGCGGAATAAGACACCTCTCAACCTGGGATTAGCCAACGATCAGTGTTTTCCTCGAGTTACAATAAAATAACCCTCAGGTGTGGAGATGGCCCGTCACGTGGCGATTGAAAAGCTCGGTGGGGGCACGAAGTATGGAAGGTCAACAATGGATGAAGCGTGTGTGGCGCCATGGTTCGCTCGCGCATACCATTTGTGGTGCACAGATTCGATTTGGCATCGGAACTCGTTGCAGCTTACATATGGTGGTGCCTTGAGATATCCGAGAGTCGCCAGCACATTGTCGTGGGGCTGCCACCCGAGCCAATTGTGGCGGAGGCTGGGACTTGTTGGATGTCGTACAATTTCACTCGTTGCAAGATCCTTTCCAAATTTGCGCAGGCAGTGTCACGGGGGTATATGGACGTCGCCGAAGGCGGAGAGGTTGTCGTCCAGCTCATCCTCGTGTTGGGCCGCGACCGCGTCATGGAAGAAGCGCAGACGACAGAATCTGCTAAACAAAAGATAGGGAGAAGGACAAGAACACGGTGAGGCTGACTACATACTCTGACATGTTCGTACTAACACCACTCTCTCAGGGAGGCGAGGTACGCGAGGTAATTACGGTAGATATTGCTGCGGAGGCATGCTATAATACCGGTGTTGTGCCTGTGAAAGACTTTCTCTCCTCGACGTTCGATGCTGAATTTGTGGAAAAATTGGATGCCCAGTGCGCAGCTGCAGCGCGGCCACCGGGCTTCCTGACCGGATGAAGTGCGGCAGAGTTTCCTTCACGCACTTTGTGCCGCTGCACACGTGCGTGAATGACATGCGACAACTGGCGGTCCTCTTTGCCCGCAGTGCGGCCATCCGATGCTCCCCAGGCACGTCGGGAGTCGACCTGGTCATCCCGGTGATCATGCCGAACGAAGAGGAGTACGTCATCCACGCAATATGTTGTATATCTTGGTGCAGATCAAAAACTATGCCTTACGTGGGAAAGACACTGAATACTCGGCCACTGCCACGAAACTCAACTCGGCCGTGAGATGTTGGCCGGATACGATGCCGCAGCAGCTATATCTGTCTCTTTACCTGGCCCTTGGAGGAAGCAAGTGCTATTATGAGGTTCTGGAAGTACCCGACGAGGACCAAAAATTCAGCCTGCCCGATGACGTCCCGTCGGGATATAAGGAGTTTATTCGTCTAGGTACGGCCAACCACCCTGATTACTTGAAAGTTGCGTTGGCCTAAGAGGCAGCTTTGCGATCGGCGGACAGCCAGAGGTTCCGACATTCACTTCCAACTATCGCAGACAAGGGCAGGCGCTCAGGATGATATCACCTTTATATACAACATAAGCGCGAGAGCTCTCAGATTTCGCAATATCAAATTAATACTGACTCGAACAAACGGTCCGACTTCCACAACTCTGATGTCGAGCGATAGGTGTCTGAGTGACGACACGCCTTCGAATCCGGGCTGACCAAACACTTGGTTGTGCAACACATACGTTTATAGAGTTCACGCATTCCCACCCACTAGCGAGGAGACGAATTCGGCATCGACGAAAGCGTCGTGGGTGAACTCCGCAGGCCACACGAGAGCTTGAGAAAAGGGCCACCCGGCAGCGCCGTCGAAACCGTAGTCGTAAAGCGTGAGAGACACTGTCGTGTCAACCAGCGGCCACAAAATCTTCAAAAACCCACGCAGTCCTTGATGTTTATAAGCTATAATTGCGCCTGGCTCGCGGTATTGCCCGAGGCAGAACGTAGAGGAAGTCGCATTAACAATTCTCCGCACTCACCTTCATCCGCCTCCCCACATAAAACAACTCACGCAGACCAGAGACAATGGCACCCGTCCCTGAAGTACCTCATTCTGCTGAGCTACCCCACGCCGTTTGATGTTGTGCTGTAAGTCGTCATCGTTCCTCTGGGTTCTGCACGTAAATCTCAGCCTCCAACTCCCCCTCCCCCTCTGGTGATTTCGACGTTGCGGCCATTGGCGCCGATGTGGTCACCAATCGCGATGTATTGGCCAAGGCCGTTATCAGTTTTGTTGCTTCTCGATTTTGAGAGAGATTTAGCCATACATTCTTGTTTTGGTACTTTTGTAACTAAGCGGTAATCCCACTCATCTAATGATAACTACGCCCATTTTGGGCTGTCTAATCGTCACTTTCTGAAAACTGCCCTTCCCAAGCAGAGGACGAAAAAAAAAACTGACGACGGAGATCGAGTGAAAACTCCTCGCACTCCCTCAGTTAACCATGCAGTTCTCGCTCGTGACCACAGAGTAGTCCGACAGTGTCGTCGCGCTCGCCAGACCCGCCGTCGCGAGGTAGCCCGCAAACTCCTCGGCCACGTCTGGCGGGAGCGTCGCGTACGGGTCGTCTTTGGCCACCACCACGCCGCCGACGTAGGTGCCGTACGACCCGCTCGACCCGCAGTACCACAGGAGCGCGTAGTCTGTGTTCTGCGAGGGCCCAGAGAGCCAGAACCAGTTGTCGGCGCCGAGGTTGCCGTGGAAGTCGTCTGCGATACGGGTACGAGTCAGAAAATAGGCAGAAGGGAGTCAGAAAATAGGTAGGCACTTCCTTCTTAGGTCCCCACACAGGCTGCGAGCTTATCCCTTATAACTCTTTGTTTTTAGCTTACATGTGACGTTGAAGCGGCCCGGAATCGGCATGCTGTCATCGTCGGCGAGCTGAGTCGCGTTGCACGGCACGTAGGTCGTAGTATTGCCGGCCACCCCGCCGGGCTGGTAGTACCAGGTGTACGAATCGATCAGTCCGTCTGACGGCTCGATTTTCATCTGCTGGCACTGTTTTGCCCGAGCGACTGCGTTAGCCGCCGACGCAGAAGTACAAGAAGCACAAGCTTACGCTGAATCGGTCATACGCCCTCGACAGACCGGCAATCACCCACCACGACCCGACCAGCGTCGACGCATCGAAACCGGATCCTAGCCACAGCGACGAATTGGTCGGCGGCACGCATACGTCCGTCGGCACCGACGCCGTCGAGCACCCGGCCTCGCACGTCGCTACCGCCGCGTACAGCGTGCCCGGCGGGTACGCCACTGCGCACTGCACGGTACACACTATCTGCGAATCCAGATCGTCGGTAGGGCAGCCCGCCATGCACGACAGCGTTGCGGCGCAGTCGGCGTCCGCCTCACAGTCTTGCGTGCTGGAGGCGCAGGTCTGCGCGATGCAGGCCGCGGACGACGACGACGAGGGTGATGGCGACGAGGCGGACGTGGTTGCTGTCGACGCGGCTGTAATACATTTGCCTGGGATTGCAGATAGTGGAGGATTGGGAAGTGGGGGGGGGGGTGCAGGGAAAGAATGTTTATTACACGCTCTCGGCTCTGCATTCTATCTATCGTACCCGAACCAACGGCGGCCGCGTCCACACGCGGAAGCGCTAGCGCGGCGGAAACAGCCAAAGCGAGTGCTGTGGCCTTCATAGCGGAGGTGTCAAGAAGCTAGAGTCAAGACGGTGGAGACAGAGCCGGTGCGGGAGTGCGAGAATAAGGAAAGTGGCCGGCCTGCCTGTCGGGGGCGGGACACAAGTTTTGTACTCGTAGACACAGAGGAAATTTGTCCTCCGTGCAACAACAGGCCTGCCATGTTGTTGACGGCTCACCGCCTCTGTCCGGGCCGGCTGGGTGCGTGCCGGTGGTGGGCTTGCCGCTGTCGATGTCGTCTGCTGCGCGTCACACGCACACACACACACACACACACACACACACACACTCTTTCTCTCTCTCTCTCTCCCGCTCTCACTCTGCTGATACTCAGTCCTTGGAGCATCAGCTCGCTTTGGATCGAATCGAGCCGTGCGGAAGCCCGCACGTCCAATCACTACCATTGCAAGCAAACAGATGTCAAACTCGAATTCAACCAACTTCACGACGACCAGCTGCGACAGACAACGGGTTTAACGGCCCGTGACACGGAATAGCTTCAAGCACAGCTACGCAATAAACTCACCTTTAGCATCTAGAGACAGACTCATAGCAGTCAGTTGCCTACAGCCATGTGCCAAAAGGTCGGACGATATCAAACAACCTTGACCCTCTTACGACCCACCTCAACCAGCGCCGATGTCCTCAAGCCACAGCCTCAACGCCTCCGCCTGGACAGTGACCGCCCTTCGGATTCGGCTCCTCAACTTCCATCATCCGTCACGAGCAAGCCAAAGGTCCAGGACTCTCTGAGCCGGCTCTCGAAATTCGCCATCATCGACTCCACCCTCCGCGAGGGTGAGCAGTTTGCCAGCGCCGCCTTCAGCACCGAGGTCAAGATCGCCATCGCAAGGGAGCTCGACGCGTTCGGCGTCGAGTACATCGAGCTGACGTCCCCTGTCGCGTCCGAGCAGTCGCGCAGGGACCTGGAGGCGATATGCAAGCTGGGCGTCGCAGACACCAGATGATCAGCCCATTATCTCATGACATCAAACCAAGCCGCCGAGGCGGCAACTCTGCGCCGCCGCTGCCACTGTCATATTGATTGCGTTCCTGAGTGTCATGACATTAGAAATCATGGCTTGTTTTCCGGGCCGTAAACGACGATCCTTCCTCCCCTTCTTCCCACCCCCCCACTCACTAGCAATTCGTTTCTCCCCAGAACGCAGCCCCAGGCGACATCGGCTCCATTCTGGCGTCTACCTCAAAAGATACACCATGGGCATTTTCTGGCCTGGCCGCCGAACTCCGCCCTCCCTCTTTATTGTCAACTTAGCTCTCTCTTTTCAGCCAACCGTACAGTGCCACGCAACAAGTCTTCGCACCCCAAGAAATTTCTTGCAAAAACAGTTGTTGCATTGCAAGGAAAATGCCAGACAGGGTTGCTGCCACGAAAGTAAACAATTGGGGGCGACAAATATTAATCACACAGGGTGGCATTTTCTTTTTGACTTACAGAGTTTCATAGTGTATATCAATATACATTCCCGTGTCGGAGTGTTGGGAGTTTTTCAAAAAATTTCTTGGGGTACGAAGACTTTTTGCGTGCCGCTGTACATGATTGAACCCAAATGGCTGCGCCACCACAACCACCTGTAGGCCGCATCGGCGCGCTGGCCGTGGCGGTACTGGGCGGCGCCGGCCTACCGGTCGTGGCCTTGCTGGCTACCACAGGCGCCTTGTCGCCGCGTTTCCTTCTGCTGAAGCTGCCGCGCGTTGCGCGCCCCGTCGTCGTCGCCGTTCTCGCAGCCGCTGTGAGTGCCCCCGGCTTTGCCCGCAGGCACGTCACTGCCTTCCTGGCCGCCGAAGTGACCTCCGCAGTCGCAACTTCTGCCGCAGAAAGGCCGGTCGTCGAAGGCGGAGATCCCGCTGATGAAGATCCCGCTGAGACCCCGCTGGTCACGCGTTTGCAGCTGGCGGGCCTAGTTCGGACTGCGCCGGCGTGCTGATGTTTTTCGCAGTCTGGGATGGCAACGCCGCCGGGGTCGCGTTCCTGCTGGTGCGCTGCGACACTTCAATATTCTTCGCGCTGGCTGGACCTGCCGCTGTTTGTTGTTGCGGACATTGGACAGAGGGAGGTGGTGGCAGCGCTTTTGGACTCCGGGGCGGACGTGAGGTTCGAGTGGAACCAGGAGCGACCGCCGAACCGTACTGCGAATGGCGGCGACTACGACACGATTGACATTCTACTGGCGCACGGCGCATCGCTGGAGGATGTCGGGCGCGACTACCGGGCCGCTTGAGCATGCGTTTATAATGGGGAGCCTGAAGCTGGCAGTCCACCTCTTGGAGAAGGGTACGAGCGCGGCAACACGGCCGGGCAAGCTGGGCCCGCTGTACAATGCGGTGCAGCGAAATGACCTTGCGCTGGCACACCTGCTGGTGGATCACGGCGCGGACGTCGGCGGCACCGCCTCTGGCACGGCGCCGTGGTACACCACTGACGGTCGCCATCCAGAACGAGAACCGACAGATGATAGAGTACCTGCTGGAGAAGGGCGGTGACGCGGCTCTCCCGGACCAGACGCTCGAGGCGGCGGCTGACATAGGGGATACTGCGACTGCGCGAAGGCTGCTGGAGCGAGGCGCACGGCCGGTGGTCCTGCATTTGGTCGATGAAGCTACCGCCGCCGACGCAACGTACTTTCCGATCCACGCGGCGTGCCGGAAAAATTACCCCGAGATGCTTGCGCTGTTGCTGGATTGGGTCGGGCGCGCCACCGGGTCGCAAGCCCGCCAGTTGAAGGACTCTCAAGAAGCAGGCGAACGTGCCAGTTCAGATATCGCAGCGGCTGAGACGACAGCGGTGGCGGCGGTGGCGGCGGCGCTGGCGCAGCGGAACATGCAGGGCCGCACGCCGCTGCACGAGGCCGCCAGCGCCGACGCGGCCGAGTGCGTGGCGGCACTGCTGGCTCTCGGCGCTGACGTGGAGGCAGTCGCTACCACTGGCGCTATCGACGGCGGCATGCGGCCGCTGCACTTGGCGGCTTCGGCAGGCGCTGTGAAGGCGGTTCGGCTGCTGGTTGCGTCTGGGGCTGCGGTGAATGCTCTGGACGGGAGTGGGCGCACGCCGTGGATGGTCAAAAACCGCGGTCGTCGCGCTGGTGGACGACGTGTTGGCGGGGACGACGGCGGCGGCGCCATCTTCACCTCGGTTGCCTTCTCCTCGGTCGCCTTCACCTCAGTCAAGGCGCCACCACGGTCGGCGTAGATTCTTTCCCTTTTGGCCGATCCCGGATGCGTGGCCCTGGCGTCAAAAGTAATTGAAACCTCCAAGGTCAAGCCGTCATTTGAAACTGAAAACTTGTGGACAAAGTTCTTCACCAGCACCACAAGGACAGCCGCATATTTGTTGGTGTCCAGGTCGGCGTACACAACGCAGTTGGCAATCTCAGACGTGTGCTGACCAATTTACTCACCAGTCGATGCCCCAAGCTGGAACCGCAAGAGGAATGATGTCTTTGCTCGTCTCGATTGCGCGGGCAGACCACTGACCTGGATTAAAGAGCTCCGATTCTACCGCGTTTCGCCAAAGGAGGCTGCTGGTATTGCGAGGATGCTTCAGAGGGCCGGCGCCAGTCCGACGAGGCTTGACTTGATGGATATCTAGGTCAGCGAGGAGGTGTCTGCAGCCTTCGAGCCTGTCGTTGGAGGTCACGAGGCTGGAATCAAGTGACCTTCACGCTGGGCGTGGACTGTTCCGGTTCCCTTGACGTCTAAGGAGTTTGTGGGTTGCGCATTGTAAAAATGACCCCTGCATCTTCTGCTATTGAACAACCTGCCAACCATTCAGACGCTCTCCATCGGTCTCGCCGATACAACGGATAGCCGAGCTCTGGGAGAGTTTCTTTTCGCGAGACCTCCTTTACGTGCCCTTCACTTTGACTACGTTAACACCAAGCGCGTGGTAAATTTGGCCAATGCTATTCCTCCTACAGCTGGCGAGACTGTTAAAGAACTCTCTTTGAGAACGGTTGGGAACCTTGCGATGGACGCAGTCCTCTCACGGTTGCCGAACCTGCAGTCGTTGGTCATCCTAGTCCTTCTGAGCGGGGCGTTCACAACACCGACAGTTTGGCCGTGGATAACTACACTTCAGCTGCAGTCCTATACAACACAGGTTCTCGAAGTCCTTGCCAGAGTGTCTTCTACTGTGGAAAACCTTTACCTCTCCGGTGTAGGACTCGACGCCCCACCACCGCACGCCGCACTTCGTTACGCCCTGAACCTCTCGGGTCGGGCCAACTTCGGGAAACTGCGCCGTCTTTATATCAAAGCGTACGAGGCTGTTTCTGGAGAGGACCTCGAAGAGATAGCCAAATTGTGCCCCAACCTCGAGGCCCTCGACATGCGAATTTGTCTAGAGACCGTGGTACCGCTTTATAAGTGCACACGACTTCGGCACCTGAACTTGGCCACTCCTCTCGGGATTTTCCCTAACATCATCGCCGAAGTTAAAGATTTGATCTTACGGCCGCAGATAACCGAACCTGACGTGCGACCGATCTCGGTGCGGGCGGTCGTCTGCGACACAGTCCGCCTCCGGCCCTACGAGGAGGTCGTTTTATATGCCAAGGAGTACGAGCCGTTCCGGATGAGGGCTAAGCTTTCGGCCAGAGCTGCGGGCGACCAAACTGGGGGGCGTCTCCAAATGATCGAAAGAAGCAGAGAGTTTCCGCCGATATTTTGACGCGTTAACTACCGTTTCCTCCGTCTAATTTCTGGCCGTCCCTCCAATCATTGGTTTCCTCGCCTGCATGTTGGGATGCTAGTTTCACTTCCTGTTTCATTCACCATTGAGTCTCTCTTTGCTTGTTGTTCATTTCTGTGGTTAAACTGCGACCGTCTTATACCCGTCTTATACCTGAGCCGTCCTTGTGTTGGTTTTTTGTCCTGGTGTGCCGAACTTTTTTCTGTCGAACGCAACAATTACATCACTTGCCTGAAATCCCCAAAACACGACAAATCTTTGCAATTATGTAATGGTCGCGCACACGGAGTAAAATTATATTACGAAATGGAGCACAACGCACTGTGTGTGAACAACAACGCTTGAGTAAGTCGCCATGGGTGGCGAAGTTGGACAGGGACATGTCATTGATTAATGGTTGTTCAAAGATTGGGAAAGAAACAACTATAGGAGGAAAGAAAGCGAGGATCTCGACTTCGACGACACTCAACATGGCAGGTCCAACACCCGCCCGGTGTCGTCAGTGCTGTTGCAAAAAGTACTGTGCATCTTTGGGAGCATGAATGGAAACTCTTCGCGAAGGAACAAATCAGTTGCGTTGCTGAAATTTACCACCGCCGCCTGCGCCACCACTCGAAATCGACGGAACGAGGCATCAGCAAGAACAACACCGACGATCGTTTTCGGAGTCCAGTCACAGCAGAGCAGCACGCCTGCTGCCGCTTCTGTTCACTGCATCGGCTTTCAACGCACCTTGGGTTGTCTGCAACTGCGCGTACCTGCATCTGCTGCTGATCTGAGAGGGTGCGTTGCGCATGTGC
>JADGKE010009677.1:0-19243 GCA_026954515.1 Cladochytrium tenue
CTCTCTCTCTCACCTTTTCCTTTTTCCGTCCTGGCTTTCACACTAGTGTTTCTCCAACTATCTCACTATTAAAACTCAACCCCCCCTCACACACGCGCGCGCGCTCTCTCTCTCTCTCACTCTCTCTTTCACCTTTCCTCTCACTCTCACCTCCCATTCGTCGGTTCCGCTACCACCACTGTGGGTGCCAGCGTCGTTGTCCACATTAGCGCCATCTAAAGCCGGGGAAGGGCGACGGGCGGGGTTGGTTGTAGACAAGGACAAAACGAGTGTTGGATCACGACCGGTGCAGGCCAGGATTGACCGCCAAACTTTTCGGGAAGTTCCTGCGAAGTTCCCATCAAAAGAGCTTCTCCACTCACACTTCATTTCTTCCAACCCATGATATTAAGTGAACTACCATTAGGGTGGGAGGTGGCGCTTGTCACAGTGACCAACATAACATCTCCATATTTTGGGACACACCAGCCAGCACGACACTTCCAGTAACAAAATGACACCTGCAATTTCATGGCCCGGAAGAAAAAAAAGTAGATTCCGATTGGGAGGGTTCTGTCAAAGAATCTTGGTGGTAGCGCTCCTAAAACGCTTGCCCTTGCTTCTGCCTGTGAACTTCGCCGCCGTGGTCACTAGTGTCTGCAGCCGCTTCTTCGCGGGTGTAGTCTTGGGTGTCTGCAGCTGCTTCTTTGCGGGTGTAGCCCTGGGTGTCTGCTGGCCAACCTTCGCGGATGTGACCTTGTGCGTCTTCTGTTGCCTCTTCAGAGAGTGGCGCAAAAGCAGAGAGATAGTTGGTATTTTTGGATGGGGAAAGGGTGGAAGGGTGCAAGGGTGGGGGAGTTGATGAAGGCCCGGGCCGAGGTAACGTGTGAGGGAGCGGTGGAGGGAATAGCGTGGCAGGAGGAAAGGACTACGGAGTATAAAAGTACGAAGACCGAAGACGTACCGAAAATCCACAAGAACGACGATATAGATTTACAGAATCGTCACGACGGCGGACTCTGCAATCCAGAGTATTGGTGATGGCGGGCGAATTTCGAGGGGAGGCGGGCTGAGCTCCAGGAGAGGGCGGCGGAGTCGCAGGCCTTGCACCGAGTGGGCGCCTAACAAAGAAGTTAATCATGGGGTTCATTACAAGGAACTCCGTACCCTCTGTTTCGTACTGATGAACTCGAAGAAAGTCTATAAGAACGTCATAATTGGATGCGGAGGAGGTGGGAGCAGACGATAAGCCTTCGTCAACAATCGGGGCCTTTTTTGCTGTCAAACCTCTGTGATCCCGCACTGCTCAATCGGCGAAACATCATGGTGAATAAATATCATTTACGTCATAAAACGGTCAAGAATAGACACTCACGACTCAAGAGCTGAGGGGGTATGGGCGTTATCGGCAATTTGCTCCTTGGCTATGCGTTTCTGTCTGATATGCCATGATCATTGAAAACGAGTACAATTAGATGGGATGGAGGAGTTTCCTGAAGAGCTTTATCAGGTCTTACCGATTTGCCATGATCTTGGGGAACATCCAGCCCTGGCTGAGGAAGCCAATGTTCGAGGCTGTACCTTGAAGTGCTTTCGATAGCCCCGAAACTTCGGCTAAACCTTTAAAGACTCTGCCAACAGCTCCGCCTGCTCAGAAGAGTGGGAGTTAAGTGTCACAATTTCCCTACTCCAGAGAAGGAGTATTATTTGTTTCAAACTGTTTCTGACCTACAGCATTGGCAGCATATCCTATTCCAAACTTTTTTGCGATGGCGCCTGTGACAGTGTGCGTGTTAGCGCAGTACACATGGCGCAAAAGACTGGCGCAAAATGACAAACCTTTGGTATCGCCCTTGGCGGCATTTCTTAACGCCGAGGCCAACGGCCACCCGCCAGGCGACAAGCCAGAGGCCAGGTTGGAATTTGGAACCCCGTGGCTAACTACAGCAGCGTGAGCAATTGCAGCTTGGGCCTTTTTGACTATTACCAGCAGTCGCTGCCACTGGACCCGCTGCAGATGAAAGCGCAGAAGCCCAGGACCCTGGAAAGAGAGCAAGGTGATTAAAAGGCGTTACAGCCGACATCGTGGCTCCTAGTCATACATTTGTCCTTTGCCGTATCCTTGATGGCCGTCCGAAGCATCTGGCCCGTTGTCTCTAGCAATGGCGCCGGAGTTAGTTCTAAGGAACGAGATACCGATTCTTACTTTTTGTCCCGTCAGGATTTTTAGGGTCCTGTTGCATATATTTTCCGGCGCAATCGCTAGCCAAACTACTAAGAGCACCAGCAGCGGCGACGCACGCCAGCTTAGTGGGCATATCAGAGATCGCGCCGATCCCGAGGGCCGCGGCACCAAATAACATGCCGTCTGTCCGCCCGGAAACTTTTGTGATGTGCTAAATACGCCTGGTCAAGTTTTGTGAAAAACGCAAAGGTCGGATACCGCGTTTCTGTTGATGTGTCCAATTGGATCGTCTTCTTTTTTCTGTGAAGTTAATGTGAGTTTTTAAGCGAGTGACTGCAAAAGTCAATGACGTACAGGCTAGAAATATGTCAGTCCTGCCAGCAATTTTGTTTCTCACGTACTGTCAACTAAGGAATTCAACATCATATCGTGATAAGGTCAACAGTGCCGTTGCTTTACACATGCAAGATCATACCTCCGGCCTGTGTGCCACTAGTAATAAATACACCATTCTGCAATTTTTAGATTCTTACTTGTAAGCGTTCGTCAGACTTGTGTATCTTATTGTTCCAAATAGGACGTAGTGGCATTGAGTCCTTATATTACAGACAGCACAACTACTTACGCGTTCTGGAATATAATTTAAAACGAGACAGATGTCAAACGAAGCTTACCTTGGCTCCCCCTACTGCCTGAGATTTCAAAAAAAAATCATTGAATAATCTCGGACTGGAAGATTTTAATCTAAGCTTACCCAGTCTTTTACTGTCGCTGCCTAAATGTTCAAAGGATTAATGGTAAAAACCTCCAATATCGAAAGGAGAGCTTACTCCAGAGCTTGCTGTTGCTAACTGAAGTTCAAAGAATTAACATTAAAAACCTCCAATATTGAAAGGAGAGCTTACTCCAGATCTTGCTGTTGCTAACTAAAGTTCAAAGAATTCACATTAAAAACCTCCCATATTGAAAGGAGAGCTTACCCCATTGTTACCCCAGCCTCTTGCTGTTGTTAACTAAAGTTCAAAGAATTAACATTAAAAACCTCCGATATTGAAAGGAGAACTTACTCCAGATCTTGCTGATGCTACCTAAAGCTCAAAGGATTAACATCAGAAAATATGAACCCAGAAGACAGCTTACTCCATTGCTGAACCAGCCTCCTGCTGTTGCTACCTATGATTCAAAGAATCAACAGGAAAATTTTCCAACCTGTAAGTTAAGCTTACTGAATTCTGGAGCCAGCCTGTTCGTGCAGGCTGAAGATTCAAAAAAGGGCGATATTAAACACCTTCAAACTGGAACACAATCTTACAGCCTGGACGACCTCGTTCCTTGTCTCTACTGGCTAAAATTTCAAATGCGGCTATTAATAACCTCTAACTGGAAGTTCGTCTTACTCTCTGGTTGCCCGTTGGAACTGCCTAAGTTTTTGAAAACCACGATATTAATAACGGAAACTCGAAGTTCACCATACTTCACTGCCACGCGGAGATTCCAGATCCGCTTGATATGGAACATCTTCGACGGGCTTAAATAAGCAGAGTAAGTTGTTGTAGAGCGTGCATGTGTTCGTAAAACCCACATTGTTTGACCTATTTGGATTGCGAGATTGATGTGATGAGCGGCCGTCGTACATTGTGGAATTCGGCGAACGACTACTTAGTCATACCTTCTCACGACATGCGGGACCAGTTCGCGACTAACTATGTCCGACACTCGGCCGTTATTGGTGGTTCCGTAACGTCGAAGCAGCCGATCGTGTTGCGGCGAATCGTACGACTGAGCTGCTCGGGTGAACTTCTGCCCGTGGACTGGTCGGACCACCGAAGGCATCGTACAGGTGACGAGGAGAACGAGGACAACGAACGAGAGATAGCTCAAGGAAAATGGGGAGGCAGCTGGACGGTGCGCATATCGGTCGTGCACCTGAGTACCACTACAAATCTTGAGAAACATACTCCGGAAGGCCCGCAGGTGAACGAGGTGTCGCTTGAATGTGTTCTCTGTCTCTCTGTCTTAGTTGCGGTTTGTTAGGGAATTGCGCAATTATCAAATTGCGCCATCGTGGCCAATCTGATGCGTATCACAGACTCTATGGCAAGACACCGCGCTGTTTGAAAAATTTAGGCTAGAGACTTCCGTTGACATACTTCAATTTTGCCCCTTTATCTATCGTGTCGTTAAGAGCACCTTAGAAGACTCTGACAGCCATATAAAGATAAAGCACCACCATTGAGACCTTAAAGCGTGCTTTCGAAAAACTGCGTTACGTTAAAGAGGTGTCTGCTATATTTTCGTCCGTCGGAGAAAACGAAGGACATTAGCGTGCTACCTGCGAGGAGTGGTCATGTAAATATTTCAATATGACAGCCATTGGCAGAGCTGTGTTCCGAATGAATTTTAAGGTTCTAGATTTCTTCATTACACAAAGAGTGTTAATGTTTTAGAAACTCGACTGCGTCGCGACGCCACCGCCACCGTCATCGCCCTACGCCGCGCCACAGCGTGCTCGCGCCAATAGTAGTAGCAGCAGCAGCAATGGCAGCAGCTAAAACAGCAGCGATAGCAGCATCACGAAGAGCCTCACTAACGCCGCGACCGCGCGAGACCTGGAATCCGACTTCTGGCTGTCCGTCAGCTACCCAGTCCCGAGCGTGCTGCTCGTGGCGAACCAGGCGAGCCTGCGGTCGGTGCACGTCGACATCAACGCTCGCAGCGCACGTAAGGAACTTCGATACTTTCTCGCCTCCGTATCGCTCTTGGCCAGCCTCCGCCGTGCTGTCGTGGGCATCAACGCAAATCCTGTTCTGGAAAACCGGATGCTTGGGACGTCACGATGGTCGCTTAAATCCCCAGCATCCGCCTCTCTTCGGCTCCAGCCGATAGAGGGATACTCCATCAAACGAAGGCGAAAAATTGTAATTTGAGGATGGTTGGCCGCCCATCCCTTTTTTGGAACTCGAGTTCTGCTCCGGCCATTCTTCCCAGCCCCACATGGACCTCCTTAGGGTTTAGAGGAAAATTGGCCGGGTTTTAGCATTTTGGGGGGGGCCAGGCAAACGGGCAGGTAAAACCGGGTTAAAAGAAAAAAAAAAAAAAAAAAAAAGGAGCGCCATGAAAGGGGGCGGGAGGAGGAGGAGTAAGGGAGACAGAGAGCGAGAGAGAGAGAGAGAGAGAAAGAGAGAGAGAAAGAGATAGAGAGAGAGAGAAAGAGAGAGAGAGAGAGAGAGAGAGAGATAGATAGATAGATAGATAGATAGATAGATAGATAGAGATAGATAGATAGAGAGAGAGAGAAAGGGGTGTCTCTTTGAGAAAGTGACTCGGGAGGTTAGTCATGGAAAGAGGTAACTAACAAATCGAGAGTCGCAATGGCTTGTATGGGGGTAAAATGTCCGTCCGCAAGCCCATCAGTGAGCCTTAGGCATTAAAAAATGTCGGTAGGGTAGTGAAGGAGCTTCTCGGCGAAGTGGAAAAAGTCCTTTGCAAAGCCGAGGTGGGTCAGCAGCGAGGCGATTGGAGGATGCGGCTCTCGCCGAGGCCAATCTCAATCCGATGGCCAGCCGCGCCCACCGAACTCGGCGAACTGAGCTGCTAGTATGCAGTCGCGAAAGAAGGATTCACTTTGATGCGGAATACATCTAACAGCGAAACTTTATTTCGCCACACTTCAGCATAAAGCAGCGAAAAAGGTGCTTCATTCAAAATTTGCAAAAGGAGATGTAGAAGGATATTAGGAGGGCCAGCATGGTGCTGCAGCCTACACCGTCGCATCCCAGACCGCCGGTTCAGCAGACCGCAGCTTCTGTAGACTGGAGGGGTACACCATCCGTTCCAGGATCCTCCTCCGTCGCTCGTCGTCGGCATCCTCGAGCGGGTTCGGCGGCCCTCTCAAGATACTTCAGCGAGAAGAGTTGCTCCTATGCAGTCGCTATCGACGGATTCACTTAAAAGTTATGTGTTTGACAGCGAAGCTTTATTCAGCCACACTTCGGGATAAAGCAGCGAAAATAAGTGCTTCATCCACAAGTTACAAAGGAGATGTACGACAAGAGGAGGGCCACCGTCACTTCCTTGACCCCCAGTTCAGCAGACCGCAGCTATTCAGGCTGGAGGGCAGACCACCCGCTCCAGGATCTCCTTCCGTTGCTCGTCCTCGGCATTCTCGAGTGGGTTCGGCGGTCCGCGCAAGACCATCAAGAGCACGGCAGAGTCTTCTGGGTCTCGTCCGAGCTCGTCGCTAGGCAAGGATACAACTTGCCGTCCGAAGCGCGACCGAAACCTGGCGGTGCCGCCGGACCGTCTCGGCCGGGCTCTCTTGCACGGAAGCTGGCAGCTACGAGCCGGCAACGGGCGCGGGCGCACACTAGTTTCCGGGGATTTGGCGGGTTTGCTTATGCTCGTAGCGCGTTGATGCACTTCTTTCTCAGATCCAGGTAGTCGATCGGGAAGGCGCCTGCGTTGCCTGGCCCGAAACTTGCCGGGCAGATGAAATTACGGCATATGTCCGAAACGTCGTCAGGAATCTCCAGTTTTTAAAAATCTGGCTCGAGAACCTCCCACTTCTTGACTTGACCACCAATCGCCAAGTACAGCGACAGGTAAATTTGCGGCATCAGATCAAGCCCGCACCACTGCATCGAGTTGGAAGTAGTCGCCGACTCTCGGTAATATGCACCTCCTGGCGTCATGTTCTCCTTAAGAACGTAGTATTGCCGTTTTTTGTCTGGCATGTGCACGGGTGTGATGAGGTCGGCTCCCGCAGTGCCGTTTGCGCACCGAATCGCTGCGCTGCGTCTAAACAACACCGTCAGCTCACGAGGATCCGTTACTTTCTCGCACTGGGGCACAAAGTGTCTGAATGACAGCTTTCCAACGCGCACGGGATCAGCCAGTTCAGCTCGTCGGGACAGTTCGGCGGAAGTCTCGGCAATCCCACGAACCAGCTCGCTCGCGAACGTGTGTTTCAGGAAATCGCAAACGTCAAGCTCTCCATTAAAATTTTTCGCAGAATTAGCAACAAACAAAGGCGACAGCTTATCCTGCTCTCTCGGTTCCTCAATGTCCGGCGCAGTACCTTTTGAGGGCGTGAATTTCTTCGACAGTCCGGCCATGGCCGAATCTCGACCGAATATGAGAATCAGCTGCGCAACAACCTCGCCGCCATTGCCCACGTCCACGTCTCCTCGCGATACCGCTTCGGCGAATTACTTTGGCCGGGTCTGATATGTTGGGAATGATTTCACACTTCAGTTAGGGTGTAGGCTTTTGTTATGTCGTGCTTCCGCCTGTATCCTGTGAGTCATCCGACTGACGGGCTTGCGGCCTGGCGGCACGCCCGACCCAATCCAGCAGCAGCGCAAGCATCTCGGGGTGACCGTTCCGGCACACCGCGTGGATCGAAAAGTACGTATTGATGGGGTCGGCGGCGGCGACGGAGGTGGACTCACGGGCCACATGCAGCGCCACCGGCCGTGCGCCAAGCTCCAGCACCTTTCGCGCTGTCGCTATGTCCCCCACGCCCGCCGCCGCCCCGAGCGTCTGGTCCGCACGAGTCACGTCACCGCCCTTCTCCAGCAGATACTCGATCATCTGCTGGTTCTTGTTCTGGATGGCCACAGTTAGGGGTGTACGTGACCACCAAGCCGGATCAGAGTCGGCGTCGCAGACGTCCGCGCGTGGTCCATCGCAAGGTGGTTTCGCTCCACTGCATGGTACAGAGAGCAGATTAAACAAGCAGAAGAAGGCGTTGGAAGCCTGCAAGGCCGCCATTCGACCATAAATCTCCCTCAAGGGTGTGACTATGAAGGGGTCGATGGCGTAGGCCAGGATAAATATGGTCATGATAAGAGCGAGATCCGTTTCGTCGTAAATATCGACCGGACGCGTCGACGATGCGGCGGACGAGGGAGAAGCCGTTCGAGCGCTGCCCGGACGACGCGAGGCCAATGAGTACGTTTGCGTCCGGGTCGATTTGATCGAGCCTGGGGAGCTGGTTCTCGCGCGCGACGGCGCCGACGACGAAACCGGCGAGGTTGTAGTCGCGCGGTCCCTATTTTATAGTCGCAAAGCGATAGATGGACCTATCAAAAGAATGAACATAACCAGCCTTTCATACGCAACAGCTCTCTAAAGTGGCGACATTTCGATGATCCTCCAAGATCGCGCTTAATGAAAAAAAAAATCAGGCGATGAAAAGATCGGTAGTGTAGGAAGCGGATAGCAATAAGAGCAATACACGTGAAGCATCGAGATGAATCTCAACAAACGAAATTCGAGGATGTTCAAATCTCGAAAGTAGACAATGGTTTCCTGAGAAATTCTTGCCCCCATGCCATCGTTGCAGGACAGAGTCGCCGACGCCATCGGCCTCCTCCTGCCGTCCTGGCAGGATGGGGGCGGCGGCGGCCCCCTGGGCATAGCCGGCGTGGGCGTGTTCAGCTTCACCGTGTCGTCGTTCGCGTTGGCCGTCTCCGTGTGGGTACTGCTTCGGACTCCTTGATGCTCTCCACGCTCTCTCTGCTCCTGGCTACCTTGGCGTTTGGGGTAGATGGGCTTCATTTACTTCTTGTTTCCGTGGTAGTAATACATACCGTCGATTTGGCCCCCCACTATTCAGCCTTGCGATCGCCGCAACACGCTCCCGCTCACAGCTCGAGGGCACCTTCATGGAGAGTCCGATCTTGCCTCCTGTCGTCTTATCCCACTCGCCCTCGGCTCGAGTTGCTGAAAATGAAGCAGGCGTTCCGATCTCACCCCCGCTGCCCGTCAGCGAGAAGGACATCATGGCCCTTCGGCATGCCGTCCGCGGCCAGCTTCGAAGGAACCCCGCCCTGCCCCAGCGCCTAATTTTCCTTGTGGGACCCGACGATCCACCCGGAGGAACGGGCCCTACGTTACTGGCGCGCTACGCACTTGGGTTTCCCGCTTTCTACGGATCTGCCCCTGGTATTCGTGGCGTTTATAGGAGCTTCTTGACTCAAGAAGGCGGCAGCTCTGGTGGATCCTCGGCATCCGCGGCCGTCGTGAAGCGGCAGAAACCACCGTTTTTTTCGAGGGTCAAAATGATGTTCACGATCGGATGGCTCGGTCCCAGGGCGCGTCAGCTTGTGCATGGCTCGACTGGAGGCCACGGTGCAGATCTGATTGCACTCGGAGCATTTCACCCGACGGACTCGCTGATGTTTCGAAGCGCCTGCATTGACTTGTCGCAAGGAGCTCTTTTCTACGACTCCGTGAGTATTTTGTTTACGTATTCGTCGATCGGCATAAAGTAAGACGACAATACCGTTCAACTTGTGCTATTTTTTGTCGACTCCTCCTCTGGCTTCTGTGGCTTTTCTAATCGCGCAACCTTTCAACAGCGTATCTGTTTGGCAGCAATCACTCAATCTCATGTGCACACTGCCTTTTCGTTCCTTCAGCGACTGGTGAAGATTCTTTTCAATCCTTTCCTCTGGAACTCTATGTTCTCCGAAAATACCGAGGACATGGAGGAAGAACCCATTGAACGTGTATTTACTCAGCTCCCTGCTGCCGATGACACCATGGGAATCGTAGGACGTCTCGCATGGCATCTGAAAAAGGCAAGAATTTACACCCTTTTCATCCATTCATCAAACTAAAAAAAAAAGCTGCGCTCGCACCTTTCGTTGCCTTTTCTTTTCTCTCTCCTTTCTTATTTGGAAAACCAGACGGCAAAGCGATTCGGAGAGACTGAAAGGCTTTACTTGTTTCTCGGTTCTGATTCTTTGGGCACTCTCTTGCGCTCTGAAAATCCTGTAAGTGCCGTTTTCAATGATATTTTCTCTCTTCTTACCTTTTGAAATAGGCGAATCGTATCTTGCCTTCCATCCTGTTTCGCCACGCGCTGTCTATGTCGAATCCACCAAACTCTTGTGCTTGCGTGTTCCCCATGTCGTACACTCTCTTCTCGCAACTAGGCCACTCGTGGGCAACGTCTGGTAGCGCGCTCGTGCTCACAGTGGGGGATATGTCAACTAACGAGGCACAGCAGTATCTAGTTTCTATTCTTTCCTGGGAATGCGCTCAAACTTCCTCTATTCTACAGTACCCACCAAAAGTGGGTTCTCTACTGAACGAAAAGTGGATCTCTACGGTTGTGTCCGCTCTTGGGGGTCGAGTGTCGGATCTTGCAGCCTTCGCCAATCACGCCGCTCGAGCCTCGGCGCTTTGGCACGAAGACCTCGGAGATCCCGGAATGATGCTGGAGACATGGCCTTACATGACCTTCGCGCGTGATTTTGTTCGACGGGTCATAGAATGGGGCACCCTGGAAAAGTCGGAGGAGACTGAGTCAGGCGAAGAGCATCATTATGGCCCCGGCTCTTCTGCAAACAACGGACTGCGCGGCTGCAAGCCCGGTCTGTGGACCAAAGGCCACGCCAAGGCGCTCTGCTCGCTGTTGGCCTCGAGTGGCGGATGTGTCGCGGCTGACTCGGCTCGACGCCTGTTCCCGAGACAGTCGAGTTTCCACGCTCTCTGCGAGGTTGGGCTGATATCCGTCAGGCCCCGAGGGCCTGGGTACCGAGACTTTGAGCAGAATCGGACGCAGGAATGTGTGGTGTGGGGCAGGCCCGTGTTTGGATGGGCGGCGCAACAAGAGCTGGCAATGTAAGGAGTCTCATTTAGACGAATCGTCAAATACAAAGACAAAGCTTGCTGCTCATTTCAATGGCTTGGCTCTCCTGCCTTGCCTTAGCATCGAGCTACTCTATTTCTTCACAAAGGAGACGATGCTTGCTGACACTGTTCTTCCTGGTTTGATATGCTCGGGCACCAGGCAGAGGGACTCTGCTGCCTGATCCTTTAAGCTCGTGGAGCTGACCATTTGTTATCGTGTAACCACCTCCATTAACCTCTTTGACACACTGTTCCCTGAGAGGCCCTTCGATCTCGAGGGTGCCAAGGCGCTTTCCACGCGATGGCTATGGCAAACGACTGTTCATTCGAAGTCGCTGGCAATGCGATTGCGTTATGAATACGAATTGGATTGCCGGTCAACATGGCTAGGGTCAGCACCGCCCTTCGGCTGCCGCTCCGCTACTTAAGGCCGGCGTGCCCCTCGCCGTGCAGGACGTTGTGTCGGTTGGCCGCCGACGTGCGTGTTTTCGATGTTCGTGGCTTCTTCCCAGCCGCGAGAAGAACCTTTATGCTAGATGACCACCTCACCGCAGCAATCAGCTTTTTTCGCGTGGATACTCATTAACGGTCAAGGCGGCCAGTGTCGCCGAGTATGGAATCACCTTGTGGCGGTTGGCAGCGAGGAAGTGGAAGGGAAAAACCATTGCGTTCGAGGCGGCGGGGTTACTTCTCTACAGGATATGCTAGGCGGACCTTCGACCTTTATCACATTCGCCTTCAGCAACAAGCTCAAACAGAATCTCCCCTTAGGTGTTGATGGGTGTTTTGAATGCTTGGCCTGGCAAACAGGATGACGATTGTGTCATTTGGGTGTTGTGCAAATTCATACAAGTGAACTTGTAAGAGAATATATCTGTCTTCAGTGGCAAAAAAACAGGTATTGTAAAAAAAAATGAGAGTATGAGGGTGCAATTGTAGCACGAGAAGGCATTCTTTAGAGGCGAAGAGCGTGCACCGCAAATGCGGCAAGAACAATGCTAATAAGAGGCAGGAAGAAACCAACAAATGGAGAAGGAGCGCTGATATTTATCACGACGGGAGATTGCAGCCCATTAACATCCTTTATGAATATACCCAGTGTCGATGCTGTTAGGGCCATGAGAACAACGAGTAGCACCAGGAAAGCAACTGCGGCGATGAGAGCTGGTTTGCGGGCGCCCGGCTGCCCAATAGCCGCAGGACGTGCAGCCATCGCTGAAGCCACGATTCCTGCCACGAACACCACCAGGGAGAAAGCAAGCTGGGAGTGGACGAGGCCGCAGTATTCGGACTTCGCCGCCCCCTCATAGCAGCCCGACAGGGATCCCACGCATTTGCCGGGCATGCAGACGACGGCGTAGACGTTTGCGATGTACTCGGTGAGTTGGTAGCCGAGGGTTGCCTGGCGGTAGGCCCAGAAGTGGTCGGGCACATAGGGCGTGAAAAATGCGAGGACTGCGGAGGCGGCAAGCAGGGCGGCAGCGCGGCGGCCTCGGCGGTCGGACTGCAGGGCAACTGGGTCGGGTAATTGAGGTACGTAGGCGACGGCCGGGTATTTCATCTTGTTGTCGCTTTGGTTCGCCATCTTTTGGTGGGAGAAGGACGAGAAGATCTTGGGGTGGGCTGGTGAGTGGACGAGGTGAAGTGCGGTGTGACTGAGACGATGTATTTGTAGGGCTTGAGTTGATGCTGTGGCTGTGCTTTTCGTGCCTCTTAAGACGACCAGCGAAAAAAGGCACCTGATAAATCAGCGGGCTAAGTGCGACGTCGCACACGGCCGATGGAGCGAAAAGCGATCGATCTGTCACGTCACACACCAAACAAAAGAACTGGTCTAGTTTGTTGGCATTGTTCAGTGCAGTGCGGGGTAGAATCTGCTGGCGTCCAGCCGGCCACTAGTTATGACAGGAAACGTGTGGCTTCTTCTCGTCAAAGCGCTGGCAGCTTCGTGTCCCCGGCAACTCCTTTTGTGTGGGACATACTTCGGCTGGATTTTGAGAGAGAACTTCTGTTTTATTGGTCGCCTGGTCTTTTGCATCCCCTGTGCGGTTTTGGTTTTCATCGAGGTTTTAGTACTGTCGTCGCCAAATCTTTTCTCAGCGAGGTTTTTGCACTCTCGTCGCCTGAAATGAGATTTATGCGACTCGACATCTGAAATATTTCTCGCCCTCCACGAGCCCTCCACCTGGACCTGGCGCTTACTCAGCCACGTGATACAACCACAGCCGGAATAGAACCACGTGCCATCAAGCAACACACCTTGACGTTTCCCTCCACGACCGACAACCCGACCTTCGTTACGCTACATCGACCATGACGGCCAGAGCCGGGTTGCAGAGGGCCGGCGCGTCCATGAGCCTTTTCGTCGTCGCTGGCCTCCTGGCCACTGCTGCCCTAGCTGTTGCCGCCCCAGGTGCGGCGTACCCCGGCTGGTCCACAAAGGGCAGCTCCTATACTGCGGTGGGGGCCGACTACTGCAGACATGTCTGGACCCACTGCCTTGTGGTCGGTGCCAACAGCACGTTCACGAGCATCCAGGCTGCCATCGACTCACTCGACGAGACGTCGCCCGCCACGATTGTGGTACTGTCCGGCACCTACAACGAGCAGCTCAACGTCACGCGGCAGGGCCCGCTGTACCTGCGCGGGCAGACCGACGACACGACCGACGACGCGCGCAACACGGTCAACGTGACGTGGGCTGCGTTCGCCGGCTCCAACAGCAACCTGACCGACAACGTCTTCTCGTCGGTGCTGACGGTAGCGCCGAACCTGAACGCCAGCCGGACGGGGTCCGGGCCGACGGGCTGGGCCGTGCTGCCGGACAACCCGTTCGGGAACGTCGATTTTCGCGCGTACAACCTGAACTTTCTGAATCTGGCGGCGGAGCGGTCAGTTGGGCCGGCGCTGACGCTGGCGACGGGCTACTCCAACTCGAGCTTCTACCAGTGCGGGTTCTACAGCTACCAGGACACCATCTATGTGGGCAAAATTTCGAACGCGTACTTCCACAACTGCACCGTGGCCGGGCAGACCGACTTCCTGTACGGGTTCGGCACGGCGTGGTTCGAGCGCTCGACGCTGGTGCTGCGCAGCTGTGGCGGCGGCGTGACGGCGTGGAAGGGCACGAACACAACGTTTACGAATGCGTACGGCGTGTACGTGAACGACTCGCAGGTGATCAAGGCCAACTCCTCGCTGGCCATCACGCACAAATGCTCGCTGGGGCGCCCATGGAACTCGCTGCACCGGTCCGTGTTCGCGTCGACGTACCTGGACGATTCGATCCTGCCGGCTGGGTACACGATATGGTCGTCGTCGACGCCAAACTTTTCGGCCAACCTAACGTTGATGGCGGAGTACAGCGACGACGGGCCGGGGTACAACGAGACGGCGCGGGTGGCGGGCGGCGTCGACACGCTCCTGGACGACGCTGGGTTCGCGCCATACTCTTCTCCGGCGCGAGTTTTCAAGTTCCCGTTCAGCGATGTCGAAGGCAATACGGCGTGGATCGATGACTGCGCATGGTCCAAATAAACGCCCTCTGGCGGAGGCGGCACGCCAAGAAAACGAGATCGAGCCTCAATATTTCAGACGAGTTGGACACAGAAACTTTCCTTCAACGGACCCCATGCCTTCAGACTGAATACAATTTTAAACTGCTTACGTAGACAAAATAAGGAACTAAAAGGGTCGAGAGGTTTTCCGTAGTATTATAGATCACAATGAAGAATGCACCACGAATATGTTATTGGATGTGATATGTAACATTGGCTACCACGTACAACTGAGGTTGCAAGTCAGGATAAATTGAGAGTATCAGTCAGGATAAGAAACAGCCGTATTATTTGACTGCTGCCACTCTCGCTGGCCGAATAAACTTGATGTGCTCGCTGTCGCTCTTGCGAAGCTCAACAAGCACTACAGGTTATAGTAGCCTTTTTGTTAATCTTTCTCATGACGTAGAGGCAACTTGCGAACTCCTCGCGAATCCCGCGCATATTAAGATATGCAGAACCCCATCAATAATCTGGTGCGACCAATTCCCTTCCTATCATCACTTAGCTTCTCCTCCCTTTGCCTTTCTTCCGTGGAGTTGCGGGCGTGTTTTTCATGATTTCAAATCCAGAGTAGCAACAGGGTGTTGGTGTTTGGGAGCCGTAATGAAGAACTTGCCATCGTCTTCAACCCTGAATTTCTTAACACTCTTGATGATTGCACCAACTGGCCTGAAGGCACCATAAAAACAAATCTGGATACCGATAGAAGCAGGAGGGAGACAACAACTCAGGAACAGATGAGGTTCTTTCACAGGAGGCCTCGGTGACGGAGGAGGAGGAAGATGGTCGGGTGGATAATGAAGCTTCATGATAACTGATGGAGGAACCGAAACAGAGTGTTGCGAAAAAAGAAAACGCAATAAACACTACACTTGAAGGGAAGGGGAGAGGGTTATCCAAAAAATATATTGGGGCGTCAAGAGCGCGATCAAAAAATACAGCCCATCATGGGCGCTCGAGATCAGTCAAGTTAGCTGAAGTAGTGTGTCCCGAAGGGTGAGGCCCTAGCGTGACAGCTTGCGGGGAAAGCGCTTGCTTATTGCTTCGTTCCAATCTGTTTTCCCCTTGGGGACTGTCGTGGTCCGGCGAGGTCGCTGAGGTCCCGAGGGGCCAGCTGAAGGGTAAGACCTTGGGAAAGAGTGACTTTTTCCGCTGCACAATTGAGCGAAAAAGAGAGAATAAGATAAATTCCATCTACAACCTCGAGGGAGCTACTTACGATGCAACGTATCTGCGAATGTACTGAACAAAAAGGGTGTGGAATAGCTTCACTTTTGGCGGCCCCTTCGGTTTGTCCGGAGGGTGATAGGTGACGAGGGGGCCCAGCAGGCGGATCGCTTGGGAGACGTCATCTAAATCAAAACCAACGTTCCGAGCAATTTCTGGGGCGTCCTGTCGCTTTCCGCCACAAGCGAGTTGCGTGAGCACGCTGTTTAAGACTTGCGGGTTCGCCGTCGAAGTCGAGAGGAGCCCCTTGATGACCAAGTTGAAGAGGTAGTCGACTTTCGACACGCCCAGATTGTCTGATGGGGATAGGGTGACCAGCGTGGTCGGGGTGATTTGCGTGGTCTGAAGCTGGAGGTAGATTACCGCAAGCAGGATCCAGACAAAATTGTACTCCGAAAGGGATGCCAGCTCTGATGCGACCTTTTCGGTACTTGAGACGTCGCAAGATTGGAGGCAGTCGACCGCGTAATCGAAAAGCTCGCGCAGTAGAGGGATTCGAGGAATTCGAATGTATTTCGGGTGCATGCCATCAATCAGAGCGGCAAAGGAACTTTCGGGAGTCGCGCCGAATATAAAATGGATGTACGGTGGTAATTCGTGATGCCAAGTGAGAAGGAGATTCTTTACATTGTCACCGAGCTCCAGTCCAGCTTCAAAATAAAATATGACAATTAGTCTCGGCGCGATCGGCTTGATGCGCCACAGAGGGTCGATGATAAAAGTTTCGCAAATGTCGCCAGCGAAACGACCTGGCTCGCCGTACTCCTTAAAGCAATTTTGAAGCTCCTCGCAATATGCATCCGAGACTCTACATAGGTCAGACATGAGAGTCAAACACAGCTGAAACGGGTCTGTCGAGTTTGGGTCATCTTGTTGGCAGGAAAATGTCGAGAGTACGTCATGGGGTAGCTTATTTGCAATCATTTCGAGATAGACTGAGCTCCCAATTCCGGACGGCTCACGAAGAAACAAAACCCGCCCATATGCAGCAAAGGCCTCCTGAACGACTTGACTCGCAGTTTCCAAGAGGTGCTTGTCATTGTAAACAATATCGCGAAATCCGGACGACGGGCCCGGTAGTTTGTACATGGCCATAAAGTCCAGATATTTTTGTAATCTTACCTCGCTGCTGCTAACTATGAGAAATAGCAAATGAGGTAAGTTTACCCTTGCGAAGTGTCCAGGATTAGTGGCTTGAGAGATCCAAATCGCCGCACAGTGTTTCTCACTGTATCTCGCTGCGGGCTCAGTTGATGGGAGTGCAATTCGTTTCTGATGCTCTTCAGGTCAATTTCCCAGTCTTTGCCTAAAAGCACAGGAAGGATCTTCATTCTACCCTGAGACTTCAGGCTAAGTGCAACTTCCAGCTGGAAAGGGCTTAGTCGAGGAATTGTAAAAATTATAGACCTCCAACAAGAACAAGCTTTCCTTCCTGTTGAACTCCCAGAGGGTGTCGTTTGAGCATATGAAAATGGCAGTTTGACAACTTCCTAGGCCTTTCAGCACCTCGACGCTTTCCAGCTCCCCGAGTCTCGCGCACGTCTCTACAAAAAACGCTAGATGGCCACCCTCAAGCATTGAATTGACGTCATCTGCAAACTTGCGATCATGATCCGAGTGGCTAGGTAATCGCTGTTACCAATCAGTGAGCTAATCGCACACTTACCAGAACGCATAAAAATGACTGTCGGATCCTTGGAGGCATTTATACTCGGACGGAAAAGCTGCTGCCTCCCACGGACTGAGATTTCTCGCCGCATTTTGTGACGACGCGTCTGTGATATCAAATACATTGTGCGAGGCTGCATATCGTGCTTAGATGCAGCGAAGAGAGTAAAACGAAGAAATACCGTTGGGTGTCAATATTGTTATGGAGTCCTCAACGGCAGAAAACTTTACAACTTGACTACCAACATCCTTCTTTCCAGGACCATCAGATATGACATCGATGCGATCTCTTGCGAGATTTTCGAAGGCACGGGCATTACGCTCAATGATATATTGTTCCGTGACCGACGTCGGCATGTCAAGCGGCACAGCGACGGGCATATCGCGCAACGCTTTTTTAATTCGCTTCGTAAGCTTTGAGATCCTTCCTTTTATATCTATGATGAATGAAATTAGCTTACAGATTAAAATAGTGCATTCGTACTACGTCGATGCAGTAGCATCCTATAGCACAGTTCGAGGCT
Organism: Cladochytrium tenue; assembly: GCA_026954515.1. Taxonomy (NCBI): domain Eukaryota; kingdom Fungi; phylum Chytridiomycota; class Chytridiomycetes; order Cladochytriales; family Cladochytriaceae; genus Cladochytrium; species Cladochytrium tenue. Next base: position 17,787 of record JADGKE010009677.1, read on the forward strand.
TTCATATACTAAATTGAAGCACTTTCGGATCATCTTCGTTCGCTGAAGTTCGACACCCTCGGGTTCGAATGGAATCCTCTCCAAAAGCTCGGCAATTTCAAAAAGGAGATCCATAAGCGCATTTTCGTCCCGTTTTCGCGACGGCGGCTGCATCTGTTGTTCATACACTCAGCCTGTACCGGTTTGTATAGTTCCTACCTTGTAGTGGGAAGAAACCAAGCCCCAAGCAACTCGAACTATCACATGATTTTGAAACGTTTCGCTTTCTTGCCCCCGATGTGATCGAATAAAAGCAGCGGCGTTCTCTGCCTTATTCGACAGCCTGTCGTGCTCTGAGGCCATCATATCAAGCTTGCCGAGGGCAACACTAACTGCCGCATGGCCCTCCCGAATGAATTCAAGAGAAGAGTTATAAACAGATATTTTGAGTGGAGATTCACTGAGGTCGGCAGTCATATTTATATCTCTCGCCTTGCCGTCTCCGATTTTTCCGCCACGGACGAAACCGTCCGTCACAGGCTCGTCTTCCTCGTGAATGACGTACTGAATGAGCTGAATCAAGGCCGACACGACTTCTTTGACCTCCAAGTCGTCCGCACTGACCCTCCCGCAAGTCCAGCACATAAGCAGCCCACGGAAGAACTGACCGCGCCACGATCTGCGCGTCGCAGATGGTGACCTGGATGGATCAGCAGAGGTCTCGTCGTCGGATGGGTGGCGGTTAATGGGCGAAGTGGTGGCGCCGCGTGGCGGCAGACTGTCAGTTGGGCTGGAGGGAGAGTCCATGGGGGTGGGACTCGAATATCCCCGTCTCTTCACACGCGACATGCTGGGAGCAGTCTGGAAGAAGACCAAAGGCGGCAACGGGAGCGTGTGAAGGAGGGAGATGCGGCGGGGGGGCCGGCGAGACGGCACCTAAGACCCAAAGTATATGCCTCCCCCCCCCTAACTCAACTGCCGAACGCGCCGGCGGCGATGCCGGCGGCGCCCCAGAGCTTGAGCCAGCGCGGCACGCGGCGGGCGCCTGTGACGTCGAGCGTGTAGTAGGCCAGCAAGCCCCAGACGGTCAGGTTGCCGGCCACAATGTACGGCGGCGCGCGCGCCAGGGACGCAAGGCACTTCTGCTCCTGGCGACGGGAGGTGTGAGTGTTGTAACGCGGGTCATCACCACTACTAGCAGCTGCATCAAGACCACCGCCCACCCACGCATGTCTGACGGACCTCCTTCGGTGGCGCGTGGCCGGTGTCGTCGCTCCACCGCTCGAGGGCGGCCAGCAGGCGCCGCTCGACCGGCTGCAGGCCCGCGAAGGTGGTTGCCATGTCTGCAGTAGCAGGCACCAAAAAACTCAGAACAAATCTGGAGCAATGTTTGTGGGCAGCCAGGAGCCACTGTTCCTCTCGGGGTCTCCAATAAGCGGCAGTGGCGAGGGGGACGAGAGGAAGGAGGGGGAGGGAGG